>JAHWFP010162208.1:3792-24046 GCA_023313725.1 Lithobius niger
GTGGTGTTCGGTGAGTAGTTCTTTAAAACCACTATCTGGAAATGTTGTTGTACAATGGGGTATTTTTCATGTGGCACCTGTTGATGTTGTGAAGGGCGGCATGATAGTGCTGACTCGAACTGCGTTAGTACTGCCAGTATGCAGCCCTTAGGACAAAAGGCAACGTAAATAGGTTTGTGTCTGTATTTATTTAACTTTTGTTGAGCCTTTGGCTTTTCCGTCGTTAATCCTAATGCACGTTTAAGTGTTCCATTCGTTTAACTTGGATTGTGGCGGGGCAAAAAAGCCTTCCTCCAGTAGCGAATGGATAGTGAATATTTATATGTATATATGCACGTGTTAAATGCTGCCTATGGACGTTTCTTCTTGGCCGTGCCAGTATGCAGGCTCAGCGGTAGGATCTCGGTCTTTGGTTTCAAAGGTCGTGGGTTCGATTCCCCGCCCCAGGAAGTCTGACATATAAGTTCAAAACGCAACGTAAAAAGGTTGGCATCTCTGTTTATTTAACCTTAGTCCAAAGGTGGTTTTAAAGTCACACACTAATGTTTTCAAGAACATACTTTAAGTCATGGCTCGTTTTCCATACAATTAGGACCCTATCAATGCTAAATTCTATTTCCTAATTAGTTCACAGGAAATCATCTACACTTAACCAGATAAGCCATAAGGAAAGTTGACTTTTTGCGATGGGTGAGTGGGGGCGTCAGAATATCTTTGGACCTTGTATGGGGGGGGAGAGTCGTTTTATTCAAGGTGTTAGGAAGGAGATGTTATTGAAAATTTGGACGTCACATTCTCAATTCATCTGCCCCCCCCCCCCTCCCCCAGCTTAAATAATGACAGTTCCATAAATTGAATGGGGCAGGGGATGACTGGAAAAATCGTATGCAATATAACAATACAGCGGAAAATCGTCTAACACGAAATTCGTATAATGGAAAATCGTCTAATATATCCCTGATATAAAGACTCACTCGCGCTATATTATTGTCCAGTTAGACGATTGTCCATTGTACGATTATCCATTTACGATATACAGCTTAGATGATTTTCCAGATTTTTTTATTTAAGCACATTTCAGACAATTAACCCATTGGTCAATTTTCCAGTTAGACTTTCGTTCAACGCCCCGACTGAATAGCTAAGTAGAGGAACGGATGAAAAACAAAGAGTTATAGCTGCGACGTGCTGTGTACGTCTACACGATAGATATATATGAAAATTTACTTACCCAATAACTATATTCACCGCTGCTACACTATCGCAGGCGAGGGGAGTTGGCATTCGTTTATGCAACAAATGAATCGTACCGATTTCTGCAACAATAAACAAAAATATACGTCAAAATACGGTTTATACAATTTTGTTGTGTCGTTAAAGACAGACCCTATAATGTAAGGCGCACAAAAACGTCCCTCGTCCTTTATATTTATAATTATACAGTTGGTTAAAACGGCACCTAAAAAAATGGTTCGCGTTCATTTTTCGCCAAAATTTGTACAAAACCGTGTACAAATCGTGTCAAAAGAAGCAGTAGATCTGAAACATTGATTTTGTGTGTTTGACTGTGTTTAAGCGTTAAAAAGGTCGAGGATCGCAATTTACAATTGTAAGGGTGGCCGCACACCAAAATCGACAAAACGTCGCATCTGGTGGAGAGACCCCCGTCGCTTTGTTGTCGTGAGACGCCTAAAGACTCCTAAAGGAAAATCTGGCCTAAAGGCGACTCTCGACAACGTCGCATCCGGTGTGTGGCGCTCAGCTCATTCCTATGGTTTTGGAGACGTCTTCAGCATGCTGAAACAGGTTTCGACAAAATGTCCTGTCGTATTAGGGTGTGCGGCCACCCTAATAGCTAAAACTCTTCTAAAAAGGGAAAGTCATGGAATTTTACACTTTCTAGTAATGGGTGTATCCACTAAAGAACTTGAGGGTTACGGGAGAAGCATTTACCGACACGTAATGAGACCCAACTGTACGTTTAAATTAAATTTCAAACGATTTTGGTGCTCCTGCACCTTGGTCAAGGGAGAACACTTAAAACCAGAAAACCACTAGCCTTTATCCGTGAAGTTCCAAGCCAAATGAATAAGAACGTCTTGTCCTACGCTGGACAAGTATAGGTTTGGGGGAGTATAATGTGGAGTCGGTGTAGGGCCTAAAGCACACTGTCCCACAGTTTCATCCGGAAAGTTGTTTTTTTTTTCCTTCGGCTTTTTTTTATCCATCAGCTTTTTTATCAGATTTTTCCCGTAAGCATTTTCTCCCTTATAGTATCGTTTTAATTGTCTGTAGTAAACAACTGGTGAAAACGATTGGATGCAGCTAACAATTTCAAGGAATTCATGACCTTGATTTATTTCTTACTAACTTCAAGTACTTTCAATTCAAGGACTTCAAACACCTTGTGCAATAACCCTTTCTACACCAAAACGTCCGCCTAAGCACCGTCACGTCAGTAGTCTGTCCGTCACCACTCTGACAGCCAACAACCAATGTCGGTAGCCTTTTGCGTGTCGAACCGACATGACGTAATGGGGGACATTACCCACACTGCTACGCCGGCCCAACCCTTCCGATCTAGACATGCACGTCATTTCGCAAATAATCCTTTGAGCAAAAAATGCTACTCATATTTATTGATTGAAAAAAAGAAAACTCCCCCAAAAAAATACTCAACGCAAAATAACATTTCCGCGCATTACAGGATAGAGCTGTCAAATCATCGAAAATGGGCATGTCCACATCCATCGTAATTATATGCTCAATTTTAATAGCCACATCAGAAGTTTTTTTTGGCTGGGAGGGGGGAATAAATATTTAATGACTGTCGTACTTGGTCTGCCCTTTTTGTGTATTTGCCACCGCACGAGGAGGAAGCAAGAGGGTAGACTGGCCACCCACTCACGATTCCATCAAATTTTTTTTTCGTCAAAGGAGTGCCAATCGTACCCTACACCTGTTCAGTTCCAAACCGTTATTAGCTATTTTGCATGTCAAAAACAATTATAATTCCTTTACGGCCCCAGCCGACGAACGAATAAGCAAGAAACTTCACAAACATGCAAAGGCAGTAGCGTGCACGGACATCCGAGAGGGCAGGGGCCACTTTCAGTAAAAGGGCATGCTGAGAATTTTTTTCTGAGGGACCCTTTCTCTTTTTTCCCCTTTTAAGCCTCTATACCATAAGCCACGGCTGTTTACCGTGACGTCATCACGAGTTAGCCACTGACGAACGAGAATAGCGGACCTTTAGCCTTCTGAGTGGACTAGACCAGTCATGTGATACGTGCGTCACGGTAAACAGCCTTGGCGCGTGGTATAGGCCCTTTCGCCTCTGCAACGCCAGCATTTATCAGTGCAAAAAAGGATTTTCCAAAAGGGCAAAAAAGGGCATTTTCCCCTATAAAGTGTGGGCAATTCCCCCCCCCCCCCTCCCCCCGTACACAAGCTGCAGTTAATGAACGATCTCGCTTCACATTTTCGCAGTTAGAAGCTGGAAATAACCTGAAACTGCAACATGGCTTCGGTTTTAACTTCGGTTTTTAAAAAGGTAAACAGCCAATACGATGAATCCTCTTCGTTACTGGCACGAATTGATACGCCTGCACAGTTAACCAAACGATGTCGTAGATAGTTATCCAGGTAACGTTGTTACCAAGACAACGATGTGCTCGCTATCGCATTGGACTCGCAACCAACTTCCAACTTACAAGAACACTTGGCGAGATCTTCGCATAAATTGTCCCTTAAACGGCATTTACGTATGCGATGTCGCAATCTAATTTCGCAGCTTACGAGCCGTGGTGCAGTGTTAGAAGTATTGTTGCCATGGGTAACAAAGATTCCTGAATAGCTATCTTCGACAGCGTTGGGTTGTCGTAGATACATCGATGATATCCTTGACTATAAGATGACATCTCTTTCTGAAGAAGCCATTTTTCTCGTTCGCTTTTGAGCTCTCGTTATTGACTGTTTCGTTACGGGTCAGCAGAGCCAAAACTGTACGCTATGTTGAAACGACTGTATAGTTTATAGCGTCTAGCTCGGATAGTACATTGAGAGATAGTTACGTAGATGTATCCTGACGTTGGTTTAAATTGTTGAGCGAGCGAAGATTACGTTTTGGAAAGGGAGAAGGATCGTTATTTTTAAGAAATGCTGAAGATACAAGAACAATAAAAAAAAACTATCAGACTGTAAAGGAAAACAAAAGAAGTTTCTTTCAAGTTTCTCCAAGACTCTATATATTAAGCATAAAACACAGACTATGTGCAAATGCAAGACGCACTACTCTGAGAAAGAAAGACTATAACAATTGGAGCAGAGCCTCGCTATGATCACACTCCAATGCAAACTTAGGCCACGCAGGAATCGGACATGGGGTTGATCGACAAAATGGGAAAAGGCCTGAGCCAAGAGCAAAGAGCCAAAACACTAGAGCGAAAAAACAAGTAGAGAGCCATGGCCGTGTCAATTGGTAAGCCGAGGCCGTGTGTAATTGTTAAAAACATGTTTTACAAGAGCCAAATAACAACGAGAGACCCATCACCGTGTTAATTGGTAAGCCGAGGCTGTTAAGCTATCTGAATCATTTGTACGGTTCATGTTGCCCCACTTTTAAATTAACTGGATATTCGCAAAGTGGACACACTGTTGAGGAAGCAGTAGGGACTCAGACGGGAAGAGGGAAGGGGGAACCCAGCCAAATAGCAAAGAAACCGGAGTTTATTTCATTATGTCTTCTGCCTAAGGGAGTCTGGCCACAACTGTGTGGAATCCATAACAGGCTCGGGAAGTAACTTGTTCTGTCCGGTGGCATCCTGGCCATGCTTAATGGCACATCATCAGCTTGGTCATTAGTCCCAACCTTAATCACAGTGCAGTGGCCCAGGTTACCATTTTGGTTCCACTTAACACATAATTGAGTGCGAAAACGTCCTGGAATTGGACTAGAGAGTGTTCTAAAGAAATTGCTAAAGCTAAGTAGGATTTTTTGGAGTCTAACGCTTTGGTTCACTATAGCCCCAAGTTAGAGGTAAAATTAGTTTGTGACGCATCTCCAGTAGGTCTTGGTGCAAGACTTATGCGTAACAGAGAAAGCGGGCTTATCGCCTTTACATCACGGTCGTTCAGCAGAGCCGAAAAGAGCTATGCTCAATTCGACCGTGAGGCATTATCGATACTGTTTGGAGTGAAACGCTACCATCAATAACTTTACGGGTGGAAATTCATATAACAAACGGATCTAAAGCACTTCTCTAGAAATAGTAATATAGGATCCAATGGTGGGCCCTCTTTCTCAATGCCTTCAACTGTGAGTCGCAACATGTTCAAGGAAAAGCAGCAAACAGAACGGCCTATTTTTTTTTTGTTTAGGCTAACGTAAAAGTGTGAACATCATTCTGAAAAGGTAGTAGGACCACTGTCATGAACCTACACAATATTGCGGCATTACTGGTTCTGAGTGACTAACTGTAAAAGTTAACATTAAAAAAGAGCGTGCTATCTCGTCTTTTTCGACAAACTAGCGATGGTTGGATGGTCAGAGTCGATAAGAATGAATTAAAACCTTACTTTCATCGTAGAAATGACTGCCATGCTATTTTTTTGGCGCACAACTTAGTTGAACCAACTTTCTTACTGTCACATATCCTAACAGAATTGCACTTGGGACATTGTGAGATAATATGAATTAAGCGCTTGCACGTTTATGTGTTTGGTGGCCTGGCATGGATGCCAATTAACATAAAATGGTAAAAATGCATGAACCATGTCAACTTAACAGAGACGGTGGTTTTAAGGGCCAAAAACATGTGCGGGAAAGACCAACTACTGTGTGGTTTCACTTGCACATCGAATTTGCGGGTCCTCGTAATGGGTGAATGTATCATTGTCGTATAGACGTGCATCGTAAGTTCCCTTTCATCTTTGTAATGACGTCTACGACACGTGCATTCATTATCTGAAAATTCGCCACGTATGGGTACCGTAAAACGTTGTTATTGGACAATGCACTTAACTTCGTGTCAAGTGAGCTTACACAGTATTTAAAATCAACAGAGTGGGATACGTCACATGACAAATGTTTCTTATTTCCCAGCTACTAATGGACAGTGTAAGGTTACAGTTAAATCTTTTATGAGATCATTGAAAGCTAGTTTCACATGGGGGCCTAACTCATGATGAAACCGTACTAACTGTCGTATTTCTGCTCGTACCTGTCCACACTCTGTAACTAATGTGGCACCAGCGACCCATCTTCCTATGTAGCAATATGAGGACTAAATTGCATTTATTACTACCCAACACGCAAGATAGAGGTGAGCAAAATCAAGATGCGCAAATGAAACCTGATTTGCATATTAAATGCCGAGAGTTTGCAGTAAACAAACCCGTCTATTGTCACAAATTTCGTCCAACGCATAATACTGCAGGCTTCCAGGATTGGTCAAGGTGAAAACAGGCCATCTTTGATATGAACTCATCACGTCCGAGGACGTAGTCCTACGAAAACACATGAACTGAAAATCCGTGTTCCATCTGATGCAGTGTCACAAGGTTCCGTCGTCATACCTGTAATCGCAGAAGCCGGGTTCAATGTTTTCTCGAGATCATTTCCAAAGCAATCGGCCCCCAGTTAGTCAGCAACAGTTTTAGCGCCTGAAGTTTCTAACATTTGGAGGAGAGCGGGAAAGAACGGAGTAGATGTACAGACTACTTGCGGTGAAGCAGTTGCCTATACAGTTACCTGTTTCTTCCATATATCCATCTCTTGCAATTTGAAACCGATTTTCCTTTTGCTTTTCGAACTGTTTTCCCCCCTGTCTTCCCTAAAAACCTCCGCATGCTTAAAAAGGTTGTGTAGGCTAAAGGCTGTATAGGCTGTATAGGCTAAACCTCTGCTTGCTTAAATAGGCATGCTTAAAAATCGCTACCTCTTCCACATTTTTCCACATTCCCACTTTTCATTTATTACACATTTTGCGCGTACCTACTTTTCATTTTTTCACTTTTTTGCCTACCAATTTTTGACTTTTTTGGCGTACCGAATTTTTTGCATCCCTAGTTCCTCCTTTTTCACTGTTTTACTGTTCTTCAATTAGCATTTTTATTTAATAGTAATTTTTTTTAATTTCTCAATGATTTCAGTATTTTTTTTTATAATGCAGGATGCCTTTAAAATTTGTTATAATAAAAATAACGTTGCACCCACGTAATTATTCTGCTCGTGTATTTCTTAAAAACATAACGGCAAGATTTAAACACACCGCTTTAAAATCAGATCTGTCTCAAGTTCTACAAATTCATAACACTATTTTAGCCGCTGTTTCTGCGAGCATTTGCTGCTAGTCTGCCAGCCAATCTCAAAAAGAGCTCTAGTTTTCGAGATACTATAACCCGAAAGCTAGAAAAATTCCATAAGTGCAGGGCGTCAGGTACACCCCTAGGGATCCTCACTAGGGTGGATGTAGACTCATAAAGTGGTGCAGCTTTCCTGTATGACGTCATAAGTAAAATGGAATCCAAAAATGGCGACCAAAAAACAGAGTTTTGCTTCTAGCGCCTAAACCGTTCATCCGATAGAAAATAACCCGGTTACAAATTATGTTTAGAATAAAATTTCCGTCAGAAAAAATTCTATTCATATTTTTCGTCAAATAAACCCTTCTGGCCGAAATTCGTCATTCAATTTCTATTATGCCATTTATGTATGCTATCTAGAGACACGCTAGTGTGTCGCGCCAAGTTAGGCAACAATCATCACAACAAACATCACATCAATTCCATTTTCGAAGTTGTAAACCATTGTAGCGCGGCGCCATAGCTTCAGTGTCTTATATCTTGAATCATAGTTGGGCACATTTTAGGTACTTGGGGAAAAATAATAATGCGGTACAAAAGCTTAAATTGTGTTGAAATCAGAGCAATGACCCACCTGACAAAAATTAACTCGTATAGGAATGCCAGCTAAGCTGCTTTCCATGCAAAATCTGACCATCAATAACGTTGGAAATGTGTAACTAGGTAGCTAGCAATTCTAGTCCGCTCATCCTCATGTTAATTTCCATAGGGTGATTATTCATCAATACCGAGATAACGGGAAGGCTTCCAGCTATGAAATTGGACGAATGGCTACAGTACAATACGAACTGCGTACCTTTTATGGTTTGGAGCTTAGGGGTGTAACGAGGATGGCGTGGGATGGCGCGTAAGTACGAAAATATTCTTATAACCATTGTTAGTATTGTCGGCATCGTCTCTCACAGCCAAAGTTCGGAAAATGACAACGCGTATACTGACGTGCGTGCCTAGACACACACTAGTGTAGCACGATAAATCTAAGCAACGTTGCCAAAGAAATTGTATTCACGTCCAATTCACGAAACATAAACCAACTCTAAAAACAAAGCAAAATAAACAAAGCCAAAAACTGGTGAAGAGGCAACCAAGTTGAGAGTGGGTCGGCCCTTCAAAGGAGTGATATCAACACACCAAAACTAACGAAATAAAAAAAATTACAACAAAATTAAAACAAAACCAAAAATCTATAAACGGGTGACCAAGTTGAGAATGGTTCGGCCTATAGGCAAAATGTAGTATCAAATTGTGGAAAATCAATTTCTTGCTGACGTGCCACTTTATTATCTGCACGGTAGCTGAGTTGATTCTAATACACAATTTTAAAAAAGGACTGATATCATATCAGTAGCAATGTTCAAGTGTTCATTTAACCTTCGCGCTATTAAGCGGTGCGATTAACTTGGCGAATGTTTTGGTGTCTTGATATCACTCCTTTGAAGGGCCAAACCATTCGGAACTTGGCGGCCCCTTTTAGCAGGTTTGGTTTTTGATATGTAGCTACAACAGCGTTCGTGTGTATTATAATTCCTGAATTTAAACAGCTGCAATGTTAGTTCTAATTAAGATCCACTAACATAATTGGGCTTAAATGAAAGGTGAAGATGTGTATGTTCCAACAAGGGTAATTAAAACGATTTATTTTAATTAAAATCAGAGCTACGACAGTTTATCTACGTTGTAGCGCTTTGATTTTCGCGTCATTTTACGCTAAGATCCATCTTTAAACTGCTGCAGTAGCCATTACAATTCAGATAAATGGATGTAATTAGACTTAAATGAAAGATGAAGATGTATATTTTCCAACAAGGGTAATTGAAACGATTTGATTTAATTAGGAGCGAAGCTACGGCAGTTTATCTACATTGTAGTGCTTTGATTTTTGAATACTTTTATAATTAGTTCCATCTTTAAACTGGTGCATTAGCCGTTTTAAATTAGATAAATGGATGTAATTAGGCTTAAATGAAAGATGAAAATGTATATTTTCCAACAAGGGTAATAAAAACGATTTATTTTAATTAGGATAACTACTACAACAGTTTAAAGATTGAACTTATCGTAAAACGATGCAAAAATCAAACCGCCACAATGTACATAAACTTAATTACCCTTGTTGAAAAATATACATCTTCATCTTTCATTTAGGCCGAATTACATCCATTTATTTATTTTAGAACGACTACTGCACCAGTTTAAAGATGGAACTTATCGTAAAACGAAACAAAAACCAAAGCGCTTCAATGTAGATAAACTACCGTAACTTAGCTCCTAATTAAAATACTGGTTTTAATTACTTTTGTTGGAAAATATACATCTTCATCTTTCATTTAAGCTTAATTACATACATTTATCTAATTTAGAACGACTAATACACCAGTTTAAAGATGGAACTTATCGTAAACCGATACAAAAATTAAAGCACTTCAGTGTAAATAAACTGCCGTAGATTCGCTCCTAATTAAAATAAATCGTTTTAATGACCCTTGTTAGAAAATATACATCTTCATCTTTCATTTAAGCCTAATTACATCCATTTATCTCACTTAGAATGACTGCTACACCAGTTTAAAGATGGAACTTATCATACAACGATACAAAAATCAATGCGCTATAATGTAGGTAAACTGCCGTAGCATAGCTTCAAATTAAATTAAATCGTTTCAATTACCCTTGTTGAAAATATACATCTTCATCTTTCATTTAAGCCTAATTCCATCTATTTATCTGAATTATAATGACTACTGCAGCAGTTTAAATATGGATCTTGTCGTAAAATGGCGCGAAAATTAAAGTGCTACAACGTAGATAAACTGTCATAGCTCTGATTCTAATTAAAATAAATCATTTTAATTACCCTTGTTGGAACATACACGTCTTCACCTTTCATTTAAGCCCAATTATGTTAGTGGATCTTCATTAGAACTAACATTGCAGCTGTTTAAAGTCAGGAATTATAATACACACGAGCGATGTATCTATAGCATACATAAATGGCCTAATAGAACTTAAACGACGAATTTCGGCCAGAGGGCTTAATTTTACAAAACATATGAATAGTACTTTTTCAGACGGAAATTTTATTCTAAACATAATTTGTAACTGGGTTATTTTCGATCGGATGAACGGTTTAGGTGCTACAAGCAAAAATCTGTTTTTTTGGTCGCCATTTTTGGACGCCAATTTACTTATGACGTCATACATGAAAGCTGCACCACTTCATGAGTCTACACCACGTCATGAGGAGTGGACATCCTGCACTTATGGAATTTTTCTAGCTTTCGGCTTATACCTTGGCCCCTAAGACGAGCTCTGGCTGGTAGACTATGCGTTTATCTTGAGTTTTTTCTTGAGTTAGTACGTTTTGCTTTTTTTTTCTTGCCACCACTGCTCGTATTTTTCACATTTTATCACATATTATTTTACTAATCGCAAGTTTTCACGTGTTTCGCAGTTTTTCACACTAGCAGCATCTCCGAAAAGCTCAGTATTTGTTTTGTCGGATTTGTAGATTTTGTGGATTTTGAGATTTTAGGCATTTTGGAATTTTAGGATTTTTGAGATTTTGGCATTTTTGGGATTTTGGCATTTTTGGGATTTTGGCATTTTTGGGATTCTGAATCAGTTGCAGGATTCGATCCGTCATTCACACTGGGGCCGGCAAACGGTAGTCGTGGATTGTGGTTGCTTACGTTGTTAGGGGGTTCCCCGGGAACCTCTCACAACGTTCGCGGTGCGCGTTGGGAGTTAGTGACTTTTCCTTTTGCTAGGTGGCGTGCTCTAAGAGTCGTCTGCCGAAGCGAAAGCTATGCTACCACATACTGTCGAAAGGGGATGTAGGCGAACACCCCGGAGGTTATGCCAACTCACAATTCACTGCTGTCTGGGTTATGAAAAACAATCCAATAGCTTTTGCCAATTGATGACCAAGTTGTCGGGAATGCGTGCAAACCTTACTGTCCGGTCAGAACCCCCCTCCTTCCCGGCCCTTTCCTCCCAGTTCTCCGTCACCCCCGCTTATTACTGACGGCTAATCAATTGATGAGTCATCAGGTTCGAAGAACAATAGATGCCAGCGTCGGGCCAACGATTTTTTTTCTCCCCTCTAAGCGTTCGTGTAGCTGTGGCAGAAGCTAAGCAGAGAAGAGATAAAAATCTAGCGTTCGTCAACAAAAACATAACATTTTGTAAATCAGTCACACGTGGCAATGTTCACGCCGTCCTTTTCAATATCATTATTCCGATTTTCGGGATATTATGAAACAGACAGCTGCCGTTGACGCCAAAAAATAATCAAACCCAAAACGCAGAAAACACGATACACAATAAAAAAAAATATAAAAAAAATAGAATAAAAGTTTGTTTCAAAGTAATTTTCATCGTTTCAATAGGTATAATGTTTGATTGCGTGCGTTTTTAGTTTCCTGTTCAATGGACATTGGCTTTCTCACAATATAAACGGGAAAGAAATACACAAAATTAGCCAATAATCGGTTCTGTATTATAGACTTGTATATCACTGAGTTGTGCCCACAGGGGAGTTACTATGAAGTGCAACTTTTCAACTTCAAACCAGAGGGAATTTTGTTTAGGTCGTTTCATCATTTTATTTCGTTTTGTTTTATTGAAATGAAAAGTAAAACAATATAATAAAAAGATACAAAATGATGAAAAGGCTTAAATAAAATTTCCCCAACGCTGGAATTTACACAATACAAAGCCGGGTATAATGTCTGATTAATACGTCCAATTAATTTTATATTTCAGCGTCAATGCCCCCCCGGAAACCCCATTTCCAACTGTACAAATCTGAAAACTTAAACTTAATTCACGGTTATTTAGTTTAACTGTGGCCAGGTATCAACGGTTCACAAACGCCCATTCTGCACCGCAGTGCTCTTCTGATATGCACCCGAAACCAAAACTGGTATAAAAGAAAACACCAAGTTTTCGAAAAGGGTAAGCCTTCGAAGGTTGTGATATCATTCAACCAGGAAAAGTTCGTCAAGGTTAATCCTATTAGCCAAGTTCATTGCAGCGAATGATACGTTGGACGTTAAATGAAAACTTGAACATTGCTACCGCCTAGTAACAATGGTATAGTTTTCATTTAACTTTCGAAATATTAACCGGTGCGATCAACTTGGCTAAAGGATTAACCTTTGCGGGTTTCCCTGGTTGAATGATATCACTACCTTCGAAGGCCAACCCTTTTTGGAGACTTGGCGGCTTCTCTTATACCAGTTTTGGTTTTGGGTGGATTATTATAAATCCACAAATAGAGCAGAGAATGCATGTGAAAAATTTAAACTGAATCGGACAGTGGGTTTAAAAGTTATCGTGCTGACAGACACCAGGCTGGGATGAGAAGCTCCTGTGCGCTGCTTCGTACCGCGTGTCACTAAAACAGACATAAAAACAAAACTACGTAGAATTGCATTTTCTGCCTTTCTCTGCCTGTTTTTGGCTGTGCGAAAGAAATTTGAAAAAGAAATATTTGCGAAAAAATATATGAATTTTTAGGCTTATGTACGGGATGCGCGGATATGCTTCGTAACGCGACAAGGTTTCCTGTTTGACTGTTTGCCTAATAAAAAAAACCCTACGCGTAATTATCAGCTCATTGATAAGGATTTGAAGTTTGATGGGACTGTAAGTCCACCGAAATCATGTGACCGCGGTCAGGGTAAGTAAAGTTGCAGTGAAGTATACTCTAAACTCTAAACTATATGACAGGCTACCCCGATAGTTGACAGTATCCCGCAAAAAAACAAAAAAAAAAAAAAGCATCAAAGACGAATTCAGGGTGGAATATATAGGTAGTGCCACTCTTTCATTCAACGATTTACCACCAGACGTCGCTGTCGTCAAGTAACAGGAAGCGGAAAGCATCATGGCGATCGAAAGTATTTAGCGTCACTAAATCAAATTAATCATGATAAGAATACAAAATTAATCACTTAAAAACTATTACCAGTCAGATTAGGACAATGATGAAAATAATTTGAAGATAGTTCAGAACTGTCTAATCACGTGTTATTTTTTTTTTTTTTTTATCCAACATTCAATTTTAAAACGGGTTGTAGTTACGAGTGGCGCTAAGTATAACGCATGGTTTTGTGTTTCGAGAATCGTGCTATGTGGTCGCTTTAGGCTTAAACTTTTTCCGTGGTTCACGTTTCTGGTAACGAAGTGAATACGGTTTGAATCGAACACAGAATAATTTCTTTAGCTTCGGATGTTGCCCACGGACGACTACCTCGTCAATTTCCGAAGGTATAGTCGCTAGTGCTGTGGTTACCATGGTAACGATGCCGCAATTTCTTATTTAAGTTTTGCCTCCTACGATAACCTGACAAGTGCTGCCTTCTGGTGCCGGTGATGGAAGCAGGTACGGTATTATTTTATTCCTTGTTTTCAGAAAAGCATCACTACCTATTAATCTACCCTGGACGGATGTATGGGATGTTTGCCTAAATTGTACGCTTGATATCAGGAGCTTATAAATGCAGTCATGTACGTTGGACGTAGGAGTATCCAGGTTGTAACTCTCACTTTGAATTCTACGCTTGTCACGAGGTAGGGTTAGGGTACAGCAGATTTCGCTTCCTGGCTTCAAGCTGGTTGATTTCACAACGCCAAACTCTGAAATTACCAAAGCAATGCTAAAAGGTATTAACTTCCAGGTACGTGCAAGACTGGAATGGAGCCAGGAGGCAGGAATCGCAATTCCTACCATGGTCGACATTGGCTCGAGGACAAAAACGCCTTCCTCACTTAAACGTTTGCGAATTAACGACAATCGCAGCACAAGTGCCATTTTCCACACGTATTTATGAAGTAAAAACCTAAAAAAGCATAATTCTTAACGTACGTTTTCCGCAATAGTAAAATGGGCCACTCGTTTGACCATTGTCCGCATGGGGTCTGTTCTGTTGTTATTTAACACTTGCGATTTGTTACTGACAATGACACTAAACGTAATAACACACGCCACGTTGGTGCTGCATAAGAGAGGAGCTTTATTTGTTGACTTGTCTCATGTGGCCTTTGCCTCAACCATACACCCATATACGCAATCTGGATACAAGAGGGTCGCGACTCTGAAATTAGGGTAGAATTATTTTAGAATCTTCTCCTTTAGGCGCTCCTGAAAATATTCACAGTTTGTCCAAATACAGACCAAGGGTTAAGCAGGATAAAGTTAAAACACTGTAAAAACATGTGTTTTAAAATAAACCATGGATTTAGGCGTTGTGTAAGTAAAGTTTTAGACGTTTGTGGCTGAAAAAACGCATAATAACATTTTACAATTGGCTGAGAAGACGCCTTTTACAACACTAGCGTTCAGTTTGCAAGACGTTGTGAACACAAGCTTAAAACAATATAGTGTTCAACTTGAAACATTTTGTAAAGAAATGAAGGTGACAGGTGACTTATGCTTTTGTATGGAGAAATGCGATCATTCACCCTGGATTCGAACTAGCATTAACGCAATGCCTGTATTCTCATTTGTTCAGGAATAGTTCACTAGTTTATTTAGCTTGCTTTATGTATGAAGCTTCTTAGTCAATTTCCAGCATAAAAATTATGAGCTAAAATGCTTTTTTATTTGGGGGGCGGCGGCTGTAAGTAGGTAATTTCACGATTTCGTACCTTAAAGCATTGAAGTGGGGAGGGGGGGATGCTGTTAAATAGGCAATTTACGGTACCAATATTGTTCATTTTATTTATTTTTTAAATCATGGGGGGAGGAGAGAGCCACCATTGCATACTAGTTCCGATGGGAGGAATAATGTCGAAAAGGTTGGGAACCGCTGGATCATAGGATACCAGTAATACTAAGCGGCAGTGGCGTAACTGGTGGGGGGGGGGGGGGCAAAGGGGCGATTCGCTCCCTCTGTGAGATTTTGAAAGCTTATTCGGCAAATTGGCCAAGTCACTTTTTCCATAGCTGAAAAATTATTTACCGTCAGATGGCTGCATTTTAAGGTCAAAGACACAACTTTCATCTTAACTAATTTATACTTCTACTGTTTCTCCTTCAAATCACTAAAGTAACTAGGTAACAGATGGAGAAATATGAAAATCAGTAAAGATAATCAGTAAGAATTACTAACTTCATATTTTGCTTAAAATCCCCAACAAAGTAACAGTGTTTAAAAAATAAGTATCTAGTGTGAAAAACTGAATGATTTACATTACAACATTTTTTTTATGCGTATAATGCAGTCAGCAAAGCTGGTTTTATAAAAATGGTTTCAATGACACTTTACAAGGTCAGAAAATGCCGGAAAATAGCAAAAAAAATCCATCAGCTTCCGGAGCTCTTAATCGGTTCTCCCTCCACACCATTCGGCTAAATGCCTAGTGTTGTCCCCTCAGTACAAAACCCTAGTTACGCCACTGCTAAGCGGAGAAGTCCCGTCCCTTTAACCTGAAGTTTACTGGAAATTTTAATAACCCACACATCGTCTTTTCACTGATGCGGGCTTATTAAAAAAATTAAGGTATCGTTCGGACGCGGCGCTTCCCAACCAGAGCGTTCATCCATCCCTTGCTTTCCCGTTGTCACGTGAACTGGGCCGAGAGTTGGGCTGCACGGTGCGCTAGCACCGACTGGCATTAGCGCGGCGTTCTGCATAATTCCCCAGCGCCAGCTAGCCCTCGCTGGCAGTAGGAGGAACGCTTGTCGAGTGGTGCCATCTACGAATCGGTCTCCCAAACTCTCTAATTGGGAAGAAGCAAATTCACTCGGCTTTCGCCCGCTGCTATATAATATTTTCTTTGCCGGACGAACTGAAGTAAAAAAATTTCGAGAAGACTCGTATAGCGCTGGAATATTAGTAGAATTTGTTGTGCATCAATATTTTTTTTTCAACTTATCTGAAAGGCTTGTGACGGATGGGCTTTTGGGTGTCGTTTTATGTTGTTGTCTTTTAGTTCTACATTAATTTCCGGATTATCTCCGTGGGTAATGATTTTGTTGCCTCATTCTTGATGTCTCTTTGGACCTGATGAGCGAGCTACCACCTTTACCAACATGGCCACTTCTCCACTCGTCTAAAAATAACCATTGTATGCGCAGCGCATCTTGAGTCCTGCAGGTATTTTATGAGCGGCTACGTTTTCCTGGAGGGAGCGGCTTTAATCGACGGCCTTCATTGTTTTTGTAAACAATTTTTGGATATCAACAAGGCACTCTTTACCAAAAAACGCACAATCGATTATCTGTCTTCGTTCTACAGCGAACTCAAGATAGGCCGCGCGCACTTTAACTAACTGAACCCGTTATTAAGGTCACCACCGTGACCAGGACTCCATTCGACCGATTGTGCTCGGTCATAAACAATGGAGAGAGAATACACATCAATATATACTCATACAGCTCAACGAAAAAGAAAGAAATAAACATAAATCGTTGTAATTAATAATAATATAAATCGCCGTGCTACGTTATTTCTCGAGCAGGGTTCGTACACGGCCATGAATTCCTTGAAAAGCCTTAAATTTTAAAACCAAAAATTCAAGACTTGAAAAGCCTTGAAAATTTGCATTTTTTTTTTTCGTAAGAGCCTTGAAATGGTCTTGAATTTTGTTAGCGTACTATGTTTGATGAAATACAGTCAATTTATGCTGAAATTCGTAAATAAATAAGTAATAGCTCGTCTGCCTAATGCTTATCTTCTGTTAACGATACAACATATACACGTTCGTATACACGTGTCTAAGTGGTGCGGTATTGGAAAGGCAACTTGTCCCACGATAAGGGCAAAATAAAAAACTTTTAAATGGATGTTTATACAATTATAGAGTACAGGCTAGCAAAAAGAATGAATTTGTGTTAAGGTAATTTTTAACAATTTGGTGTGAAAAATGGCCTTGAAAGTGGCTTAGAGTTGGCCTTAAAAACCCTTGAAAAGGCCTTGAAAAGGGTTTCGTTTCTTGCGTACGAACCTTGTCTCGAGGTGGTACTGGAGTAAAAAAGTACGGTAACAGATTATGTGAAGGCAAACCAGATTTATGTAGCACTGCTTGGTTTGCCTTCACATAATCGAGGGGGTACCGACTTGTGAAAAAGCGTACACCGGATTTCGGATTTGTCCAATGTATGTGGATACAATACGGATTTGTTGGATTTAACCTTGATTTAAACGCACCGTTTCTTTCATTATTGCTCCTATTTTTGTACCAAACTTGATCGTATTTGGTCGGATTTATTGGATAGGACTTGGATTTTTTAAAAATTTAATTCGGTTTTTGAATATTTGGCGGATGTATATGAGAATTTAATCCGGATTTGTTGAATTTAAACTGAATTAAAGATGCCAAAGATATCGGTTCCTTCATTCTTGCTCCCATTTGCCTATCAAACTTAGTCGGCTTTGTTCCGGATTTGAGCGGATTTAAGTCGTATTTTTTAGACTTAGTTTGTATTATTTGGATTAAAGTCGGATTTATCCGGATTTTCAAGTGTTTTCTTAATTTAATCTGGACTTCATGGACTAAATCCGGATTTCACACTAAGTGTACACCGGATTTAAGAAGATGATACCCTCTCGTAATTTCTGTTATTTCTAGTGTATGATTTTTGCTGATGGCTTGTTTCCAATTTACCTATATATAAAAGAAAGGAACACAAGTATTTCAGTACGTAGCGCGTCCGTGCAGAAAAGCCGCAATTATTGGTGGATGAAAACCATTTCTAACTGTTGGGTTTGTTTCGTTTTGCTTTTCCTATAATCCTTGCATAGTACGACATCAATCCGTGTAACAAGCTATATTTACCAATAGCAGGGCGCACCTTGTGTGAACGCACATGGTGCACCTTGCAGTTACATAAGCTGCTTGGCGACCGGTCAACTTCCGTCTACAATCGTCTACTCCCTGATGACGCCACATCCGTTTTAATAATATAAAAAAAAAACAAAAAAAAACAGCAAAATTAACTTGAAGGACCATTAGAAAAAACATCCTTTAAAGAATTAAAAAAAAAAAGATTTTTGTATTTATATTTACTTTTGTGCTCCTTGAAACACATGGGCGTTGTTTGGGACGCCGTGCGCCCCCATTATTTCTAGGTCAGCTTCAGGATACAATTAATTAATAAAAAAAAAATAAGGCAAAAAATAAATAAAATAAAAAATTATGTTGTCATCCCGTGAAGTTCCAAGCTTTTAAAGCAGCACTGTATGCTCGTGATTTTAAAATTAATAAACGTAACATTACGCTCCGGTCCGAAACAAGAATATTCAGACAATGTGCTGCGTTTCCCAACGACGAGGCTGAACGCCTTATCATTTTTTGACGTAAAAATAAAGCTAAAAGTGGTCGTGCACTACAAAGGGTAAACACACTATAGTGTCCGCGGCCTATCTTGAGTTCGCCCCAGAACGACGCAGTCAATCAATTGTATGTTTTTGGTAGCAGAGTGCCTTGTTGATATCCAAGATGGTTACAAAAACAATGGCGGCCGTCGGTTAATGCCACCCCCGCCAGGAAAACGTAGCCGCTCATAAAATACCTGCAGGACTCAACATAAACCGCGTACACAATACGATTTGTGTATTGTATCCACTGTCCCTGAACAAGGACAGTACATACACAGTATTTGTTACAGTGTACGTGCATAAAGGTTGTCTGCAAGGCAACACTGGGCGTAGGCTATACTATCCATCTCACTGTAATCACCGGTGTTTTTAAGCTTTTAAAACAAAGAAATTCTGTTGGGGTAAAGGTTAAACAAGGGAAAACATATATTGTCTTCTACCAAAGGTTTAAAACGTGGCTAGGGTTCATATCTGGATTATATTTTTCCGTAAAGCTCGTACTATGCCACTAGTTAGGTGACACTATCCTACATGGAGCCACGTGCAGTGCAACGTTAGAGGTTCGAAGGCGATCAGACACCGCACTAGTTCTAAAGTTAGCACAGGCCTATTTTTTTTTTATTTGTTTAATTTGTGAAAGCGAGTATTCACTAATCGAAAGGATGACGGACGTTTCCAGTACGTGCGACTTCCGTACAACGTTTTAAGAATTTTTGTCATTTCGGGCAATTCCATACATTTTTTTTTTTTTAAAGTGCGTGTTCAAGTTAATATTAAGTATACAAATTAATTTTACAATGGTCTCAGAAACATGAGATGGTAGGCTATAGCACAATCAACATATTGATGTGTTGGGGTTAGGTACTTGTGATTAGTTGCTGTTTGTGGATAGCCGCAGCGAGCACGTCAGCGCGAGAGAGGCATGCACGTTGCTAAGTATTAATTTAATTTAATTTAATTTATTTATTATTAACAATTCTTTGCAGTAGTTGTAAGAGACTTTACCACAATAATACTAATATGGTGAACTAAAGCAGAAGGCTATAACTGATATACAAGCAGGTCTGTGGATAAACACAGAGACTGGGCCAAAAATATTAAAAAGTTGATAACCACAGCAAAAAAATAATAATAACAACAAAAAAAAACTACAAAACTTTACGGGAAAGGAGAAAAAAAAATAAGGTCCATCTGAGAATTTGTCCGCTCTCTTTGCTGGAAAGTGTAGTGGGACAAACCAACTCTGAACTTAATGCTACACAAGTAGAAGAAACAGCACTAACAAAAATTCTAAGAGAGGCACATTCACGGATCCCGAAAAAAAAAACTGCCTTTTTCAGTCCCACAGGGAACCGAACCCAGTTCACTGGAAAACAATAATGTCACGTGAACCTCAAGCCCATCAGCTTTTCCCACTGTTGTTTTTTTCAATCTTATCACTACTTAACCCCTCTCTCCCTCCCCAATCCACCCCCCTCTCGCCACCTCAACCCACCAAAAGGCAGTCTTGTCCTTGATTCTTGGCACGGCTAATCACTTTTGCATCACCCTCCCCTCCCCCC
>JAHWFP010162210.1:0-22412 GCA_023313725.1 Lithobius niger
CGGTAATTCATTATCATTAGTTAAATTTAACTTGCGTCTTTACTTCACATGCATAAATGAAATAATCCATTAAAACAAACAATTGTTAAATATTTAGTCCTTCATTTTTCAATGGTAATAACTAACGTTTCCAAGTTGTATACCACAGCTTAATACAAAAATATTTAGAATTTGTGTAAGAATTGTTCGAATATGGTAGTTCCTGGTTGATGGAGTCTATACACGTTCACTTGACTTCAATGTCAGCTCTCTGGGGCCCATGACCCTTAGTCACGGCTCCACTCCTTTATTCTATCTATTCCCGCTCCAACCACCGTGAGAGAGGGCCGCACAAAGATGCTGCAACGTGAGAGCAGTGTAAGGCAGGGCTGGTAGCCGAGACACAGCCAGGCAAGCCACCCACAGTGAGTCTTGTAAGCCGTGTAACCATTGAACTGTCAACATGAACAAACCTGAGAGTATCCGAGGCAAACAGCGTGTCAAGGATTCACTGGACAAGGTAGGTACGATCCTGAGGGAAGTGGCACTCACACCACCAAAGCAGCGGGAATCCCTCTTGAGGTGCTTCCTGGAAGGAGGCAATTCACAGATTGCAAATCTCCTGGTTAGCAATGGAAGACTCGTGAACAGGATCCAAGTTCTTGTTTACAAATGAGATTTGTTCCAGAGAAAGCCCAGCTTCTTTGAAAAGAAAACCTCGAAGCTTGACAAATACATACAAATTTACGTGAATTTACTTTACACGCTCTGAGCGTTTTTATACCAGTAAGGATGGTAATGCACATGCACACTTCCAGTTTAGGGAGCTGGCGTGTGATTAGTTGTTTTTATTCTATAGAGGCGAAAAAGCATTCGAGAATGAGAATTCTAAATTTACAGGTAATAGATATTTCCATACAATAGAAACATAATTTTATAATCTCAGTTGGGCATGGCGTTAGGCAAATGGTGGTGTAGATGGTTCATAGATGGCACTATTATGTCCGTGGCGGCAGCCAGGAAATTAGTTGTAAAAGCGATTTAGCGATCTTATTTTCGTGATACAGCCGTGTCTTTGTCAAAATACACTTGAAAAGAAAAAGCCCAATTTTACCTGGAGGGAGGTCAAAATTGGTTTCTATTGCCTAACGGAAACTATATATTTACCTGTAAATTTGTTGCATTCAGTTCCTGGATGCTCTTTATCTGTCTTCAGGTTTTCCACTCTCTAGATTCGGCCAGTGGCGCAACCCCACTGTGCATGCGTCATGCCCAGCCCTCCTATAAAAGCGTTCGGCTCGGGTGAGGCCGCCCTCTTTTTTCTTCTCGATATGTCATGGCGTTGACTCAAGAGGGGAGGTTGGGTGGGTTTACAGGCAGTATATATTTTCGATTAGGCAATGGAAACCAATTTTGACCCCCCCCCCCACGTAAAATTGTGCTTTCTATGTGCCGTTTACGAAAATATCTACTACCTGTTAATTTGTTTCATTTACAGTTGACCTCGTCAATGAATGGTGACGGGCACCACATGATGGGTTACCCCGGATTGCGAGCTGGCTCCCCCAAAAAGTTTCACAAAACTTCGCACTTTGTTGAAAATGAACAGAAACAGGTGTGGAAAATCGTTCAGATATGGAGGTTCGGTTGGAGGAGATGAGGGTCTTGCTTCTGTTTTCTGAAGGTCTTCGTTTCTGTTAAGTGCTTAAGGGGGTTGGACTACACAATGGCTAACGCAAAGAGTCCTACAGACAGTGTAGCCCATTAACTTGCCTTGACATGTCTTAGAGAAGTTGTGACTTGAAAGGACAGTCTGGCTTCTTCATGATGTATCATGGGGGCTTTCAGTAAAGGACACTTGGCTGTGGAGTGCCTATGAAGTCTCACGTGCTCCGAGTTTGTGGATAACCATGCTGATCCAACTTGTGATTGTTTTGGTTGAGGTCACGTTGGTTCTTTTGGAGAATGATGGAAAATGGTGGATTCGGCCTCTTCGACACTCATCAGTTTGTTCAATAGAAAGTTTGGGGTTAGGTTTGAACTAGACATAGTGATTGCTTCAAGGTTTCAGAGGGCCTTTGCGTCTTGGTTCAAAGTCCAGACGTGTGTACAGATGGATGAATTTGTTAAATCAAAGATGATTTTGAGACACATACGGCGGAGACAGAGTGACCCAGATGGTGTGGTCTGTTTCTTGTCTTGACGTGTTCCTGAAGAAGTGGATGGTAAGGACGGAATGCCTTCGTCAGAGTGTGGCCCATGGCTCTGGCATGACATGGAAATAAACAATGTCCAAAATTCTTGAGATGTGTTCCATGTTGTTGTCAGGGGGATTTCCGGGTTGGTCTTTTTTTATTTTGAATGTCGACTTCAAAGAGTATGAGGACGGTTCGTCTTGCCGTGAGGGCAGGCCCTGGATGGAGTCGTCCAAGACTTGTTCCGTTGGTGAGGTAGAGAAGTCAGTGAGATCTTGCAGCGAATGATGATAGATCAGAGGAGCTAGGGCGATACGGTGAGGTTCAGATGGCTGGTTAGCCGAAAAGAGTTTCAGATGATCAGCAGTGCAGAGCGAGAGATAGGAGGAACTTTCGACCAGATCAAAATGATTGGCGTTGGCGACAGGTGGTGGTGTAAGCGACAAGTGTCATCTTGATTAAAAGTGACACTTTGTAATGTTGTCATGGTGAATTTATGGTCATGGCTGTCAATTCTAGTCGGTGGCTGGAGCCATGATGAAAGACTTCCTCTGGTGAAGGTTTTGGATGGCACCAGAAGCAGATCCTGCAGTTTTCCAGTTAAAGTTTGGGGGAGTTTCATTTGGTCGAAGGCTTTGATGCATCTTTTCAGCTGAGCACATGGAACCAATGATGAGCTGTGAACCAATTGTTGTCTACGTTTCATGACGAGAACGCAAGAGACAAGTGCAAGCGGCAGTGGCCGATAAACAGCAATCTCAACGTGACGGGATAGCGTCAACCGGCTGGAGCTACAGTCGGAGCTATTCGGGAAGCTGCAGACGAAGATGGGTGGGGTGCAACAGGCAGCGATGGGAGAAGACTGGGAGAGCTGCACGTGAAGACCATTGGGTTAAATTCAGTTTGCAGCGAGTCTTTGTGGTGGTTCAGAGGTTGATGTGTAAATGACCTGATGTGAAGGCCGACGAGATTCTTCGAGCGCCGATGCAGAATCCCCATTGACATAGGGAAGGAAGACGAGCCGGTGTTCTTTGATGGGATGAGAGGCGAGCTGGGTGGTGAGAGATTTGTTCCATGTTGAGTGGAGGGCCAGAGCACCGCTTCTTGGTCGAGGCGTCGAGTGGTTCCATGTTTCAGTTTCCTTGATGAGCCGATGTTGGTAGGGGCAATCCATTCTCGGACGTGCGACTTGCTGTAAGAAGACGAGGGTGGTGCCTAGGCTGAAGGAGACGACGACGGAGGTGGCAAAGGACGGCGTTGACCGCAAGGAAGTGGAGATGCCGTGGAGAGTTCCAGTGCCACTGAGGACAGAGGAAATCGTGGTAGCAAAGGAGAAGGTCAAATCACGATTGTTGCATCTTCGGGCGGAAGGATGGCTTCAGGTTACCGTAGAGTTCATAGGGCAGCCGAGATATAATGGGAGAAGTCTTGTTTGGCTGGTGTTCTATCTTTCGACGAAGGGATCAGTGAAGAGGCAAAGGATAAGCAACGAAGAATCCAACGAGTGGTGGATGGCAGAGGTCTGAAGGAGCTGCTACGAGGAGTACCGGGAGACAGCTGGCAGCGGTAGGTGAGGGTTTCCAGAGCTGTAGCCAGAGGATGAGGAGGCACAGCCGGCAGAAGAACGTAGCATGAAGCTGTGATTTTTGCTGGTGAGGACCTTGCAGGCAAAGAATGACAGAAGCATGGAAGTGCTACAACGATGGTTGGCGAGGGACAGACGCCGTGCAGGATTAGGGTGGCAGCGAAGAATGCAGTCATGAAGCTATGATTCAGGCTGACAGAAGCTATATGATGAGAAGATGCAAGTTCAAAATAGCTGCAACAATGGTGGGTGAGGGCGATAGCGATGGTGACCAAATGCGGCAAGTGCATGGGTTGAGGCGGGCTGCATTGGCTGGGCTATGAATCACAGTCGTTGGGTTGATTGTGGTCCAGTCTGCCTGCTGCGGGAGAGGGTTTGGTTGCAAATTCCCATGGTGGGGTGTTGAAAGCCCAGGAGGGGCTGCAGGTTGTAGAGACAACTGAGGTTGCTGAAAGGCGGCCAACAATGGGTGTGTTTGTTCCACAAGAAGCAGAAGACCCATGGCATCCGAAACCCCAGGCAGTCACCAGTTCAAGAGCAACGGCTAAGTTTGACAGGTGATCGGACGAGAACAGGTGTAGTCAGAGTAAAAAGGCTGTGGACGGTTAATGAAGAGAGCAGGCAAGGTGGAAGGAGTGGCTGAAGATAACATGCGTATGCGTGGTGGCAATCACAGACGTGATGAAGACGAGGTGGAGAACAGTTGAACGAGGTGGTCCTGTTGAGTCCAAGGCGGAAAGGGTGGACTAGATGCAAGGAGGATAATCTTCGGAGCTTCAAGGTGAGCACAAGTGAAGATTAGTGGGACGGGTTTGTCTGGACTCAACAGAAGTGAAAGACAAAAGAAGAAGTGAGCGGAAGTCCAACTTGAGGGGATCAGGTGATGAAAGTGGCAGGAGAAGCAGGGAGCGAACACGAAAAATGACGTGGCAAATCTCCGATCAAGGGCTAGCGACGGCGAAAGATCGGTGTAAGATGGTAGCCAAGGGAGTCCGACTAGAAGAACCAGGGTGAGGAAGAAAGCAAAAGACGAACAGTCTAGTGCAACTTCAAGGAGTTCAGCCTAAGGGCCTGGCCAGGACGAGAAGCGCCGGGCGGAGATCATCCAACTTGCAGGCTAGAGGCAGAGGAAGACCGACGAAAGACTTTGCAAGTAGTTGAAGCTTGCTATTCCTAGGTGAAGATTGGGAAAAAGCGAAGTCGAAGTCTTTCGAGTGAAAGTTCTTCTTTAGTGGGGAAGTAAACAGCCGGAAAAGTAGTCGGTGACAAGAGGCTTGGTTGGCGATAACAGTGGTAGGCACTCCATGAAAACTTATGACGATACATAGCAAGGTAACAG
Organism: Lithobius niger; assembly: GCA_023313725.1. Taxonomy (NCBI): domain Eukaryota; kingdom Metazoa; phylum Arthropoda; class Chilopoda; order Lithobiomorpha; family Lithobiidae; genus Lithobius; species Lithobius niger. Next base: position 5,099 of record JAHWFP010162210.1, read on the forward strand.
TCGGTGTAGGTGAGAGCTGGTGGAGCCATGAAAACGGTTGGTGAGCGGTTGAAGTAGGCGAGGGATGAAGGCTTCAGCAACAGTGATGGCTGGTGAAAGACAGTAGGCTCGATAGAACGGGAGTGAGGGTCAGCAGGCCTAACGGAGCGGATGCAGGACGTACGCAAAGCGGGCAGGTGTCCCAAGAAAATTTCGTTGATGGAAAGTTAGAGATTGCTTGGCCGTTGCTTGGAAGAAGAAACCAGCGGGTAGTGGGTGCTGTTAGCCGTCGAATTTATTTGGAGCTGAGAGAAGTAATGCAGAACAGTCGGTAGGGCTCTTAGCTTGTTCATTGATGTGCGGTGGCGAAAGAGAGAATCGTGATTGATGACATCTTGGATGCAATGAAAGATGAGAGCGAAGAAAGATGATGGAGCGCCATCTTGGAAGAGTCGAGTGAAAGATCTTCTTTGACGAAAGATGATAGGACGTCATCTTGGATGCAGGGTGAAAGACCATCTTTCGACAAGGATGCAGGCAACAACTTCAAGGCAATGGGTCTTTTTTCGTGAGGGATCTTCGAGCGAAATACGTGGCTGAAGGGAAGGAGCGATTCGTCTTTGACAAGGGCTTGAGGAAAAGAGATGGCAGCCGTGCCCGGGCCGAACGCTTTTATAGGGGGGCTGCGCGTGATGCGTGCACAGTGGGGTTGCACAACTAGAGAGCAAAAAAACCTCAAGGCACATAAGGAGCATTCAGGAACTGAATGCAGGAAATTTACAGGTAGTAGATATTTTCGTAATATGGCGCACTGATTAGCCTAGGAAAACTGAAATCACTGATGAAACATTGACGAAGACTCCAAGACAAAAATACGGTACAATATTTATGTTCAGCATACCTGTTCGTAGAGACTTTTACATCTTTCTGTAGCATTCACTTGTGACCTGAATGAATCTGTAGGGATTGATGTGTTGAGTGCGTAAATAATTTTGTCGTCAATGGTCCTCATCTTTTTTAAGGCTTCCTAAAATAGCATACAGTAAAGAAAAAAGCCAGACAATGTGCATCATACTACATTGATGGTTTATAACATCTTTCTCTCTCTGCAGAACACAACTCCATTTAAGAAAAATAAAAGTCAACAACTTTCATAATTTTTTTCAGAGGTTGGTAGGGAGGGACGTACCGAATATTCTGTAATTATTCGGTATTCAGCCAAAAATTCAAGCATTTGGTATTCAGCCGAATATTGATTTTGACCGAATAGTGATATTCGGTATTCAGCCGAATAGTGTTAAAATTTGTTGGTATTCGGCCGAATATTTTTTTTAGTATATATTTATACAATTACGTTAATGTAAGAACATTCAGCTAAGCATTTAGTTTTTGATTTGTGAGGAGTTGTCTTCTGACATTCATAAAAGATGGAAAAATGATCAAATATACATGATTTACAGGTATTCGGTTAAGTAATCGGCCATTATTCGGCATAGGACCGAATATGTAATTGTTTGGTGCCGAATATTCGGTATTCGGTTGTATATTGGGTAATCGAAAATACCTTTAATTCGGCACTTTTACTTTGGTTGAAGTTCATATTAAAGACAGTCACTTACGCAAAACCCAAAATCGTCCAAGTTCCACAATTCAAACTTGCAAATTTTCGACTATCTCTACTGATAGTCTTCTTAAGGCAAGAGTCATGCTACTTACACAACAACCACCACCAACGAACTTTCCCCAAGTCCACTACGTTCAAACTTCCTCCCCTCTCCCAGTGAGCCTTGGAACTCGGTCAGCTCTCAAGCTCACTGTCTGAGTTGACTCCCTCATCAATACTGGAGCTGTTGCTGAATGAAGGTAAGAATTTTTGCCAGCTTTTCGTTATTTTTTGATTCAGTTCTGCTGTCAATATTCTTCTTATCTGCTGATATGCTGATGTTTGTACGTTCATAAGTGGCATCTTCCTATCTTGGCAGTATTGAATGGCAATGGCTCCAACGCACGGAGGTGTGCTTCCCTGCTCGTGTCAGACTTCAGCATCACCTTGGTGTTATCCCAGTCTGCTTGGTGTTTACTCTTTTCACAGTGCAAGGCTATAGCGCTCTTCTTGTCCTCCATCAATGGTGGCTTGTGCATGTTCCTTGACTCGGACGCAAATTTACCCTTTTGTAACCTTGTGGACAATATTTGCCACATCCGAGGAGGAGGAAGGGGGATAGCTTCCGTTCTTAGACACGGTAGTCATGAGAGGACACCAGGGAAAGCTTACGTGGAAGCCATTCGTACAACCAACGCAGACGGAAAGGAGAATTGAGTTTTGGTCGGGTCTCCTGAAGACCCAGCTGCTCGCGATTACGAAAGGAGAAATGTTAAGAATTAGAGAGCGAGTGATGCAAGTAAATGAAGGGACACAATGGTTTGACAAGGAAAAGGAAAAATTCCTCCGGTTGGGATATCCAGCTAAAGCTAGCAACGAAGCCATCCGAAGAGCCAAAGCCTGGAGGGACTCCTGGTGAAGAGAGAGGACAAGAAAAGGAAAGCAGACCAGCCCCCGGCAGAGGTTTTGACTTATCTACCAGGATGTGGGGAGAGGATAAGAAGAGCTCTTAAAAAAGTTGGGATAGGGTGCTACTTTACGAACCCCACGAATATTCGCAAGAGGCTGAGGGAGGAGGAAGAAGTTCACCAACAGAAGAGCCAAATAGACACGGCCGAATGGTACTTGAAGAGAGGAAATTAAGGCGGGTGCAGGAGGAATCCACCATCGGAACTCACGGAATTGTGGAACTTGGACGATTTTTGGTTTTGCGTAAGTGACTGTCTTATTGGGTATTCGTTAAGTATTTAAAGTTGAAAAATCACCTTATATCAACGCTTATTTTCACAATCACACGAAAACACAACAAATTTCCGCAAATTTTCGATAGTCATCAGTCCTGGAGTTGGAATGGCTCAGGCGACTATCATCTTCAGGCTCCACAACAACACAGATCACTACTTCGTAACGACCGTTCGTCTGCTTCGAATATTGGGCGCGGCCTCCGGTATTTGTTGGGCACGTTGTGAATCTGGAGCGCGGTTGCCGTTATTCGTTGGGTTTGTCGCCCATTTCTCACGCAGCCGGCGATCGAGTTCTCCACGCATTAGAAACTGAATTCCAGGGTTTGAGGGTCACTGGATATTCATCAGCACAGCCTTCTCTCGGTTGTGGTGTTGAATAGCCAGGGATTCAAGACTTCTCAGATGTATATCACTTCTCGAATTTGAGACTAGGAACGTTTTTGTTCCTTCCCAATCTATATTGTGCCGAGTTTCCTTTCTCGAATTTGAGACTAGGAGCGTTTTTGTTCCTTCCCAATCTATAGCCTATTGTGCCGAGTTTCCATGTGGTGGACTGCAATGCTGTTCGTTCGAACTTTATTCCTAGCATCGGCCATGTGCTGTTTGACACGGGTCCTAATTCCTTTCCTTGTCTCACCTACGTAGACTGCACTACAGTCACCACATGGAATTCGGTACACTCCTTCATTTGTATTTCGGATTTTTTCCAGGATCTTATCTTCCGCTTCTTGCACTTCATTCCGTTTTCTCATGTTCTGTCCAGATTGATTCCACCTCCAGGACTGCTGACTATCGAAAATTTGCGGAAATTTGTGGTTTTTTCGTGTGATTGTGAAAATAAGCGTTGATATAAGGTGATTTTTCAACTTTAAGTATTTGGTTGTATATTCGGGATTCGGCAAATTTTTTATTCGGTGCATCCCTAGAGGGTGGGCACCCAGCTTGTTCATGGATCCTGCATTGATGAAGATAATTCCCCAACAATTCCCATATCCTGAAAGGTTATAATAGGTTACAGATTGTAACAAAAGATCATGTCCATGAGATTTGATGCAATCCTTGTGTCAATTAGATTTGCCCTACGAACATATCACTTCCATACGAAAATGTCACTAACCCATAACCGCCTAGATACGAACGTACGCCTTCAACGTACCACAGCGAAAAACTAAGTCCCAGCGCGAGCTTTGTGAGGGGTCCCCGGGGACCCCGAGCAAAGCGGGCAGTCACAGCCCAGTGGTCAGCGTCGTCGGCTCCAAACCAAGAGAATGCCGGTTCGAATCCGAGAACCGACCCAAGCACCATATGGACTCTAAGAAAAAGGGTCTGAAAGTTCTTTCAGGCTGTTAGGGGCTAATATCTCCTGTCTTGGGGTGATGCTCGACAAAAAATTGTCATGGTCAGACTGAAGTCCAGAGTATTTGTACCAAAGCCAATGATGAAATTAAATTTTTCCACAGGCTTCTTAAACAAGCTAGTCCCAGAGTTTGATTGTTTTCAATACCGTAGCATGTCCGAAGCTTGAATACTGTAGTGCTGTGTTGGATCCCCACACCAAGTATCTTTTGGATTGTCTGGAAGTAGAGATGCGCTCCATGGCATAATCAGCACGACGTACGTCGCAGACAGTTGAAGGCTGCCGCAGACAAATTTGGCTAAATTTCTGCCGTTTTGTCAATTTTTGACCGATTTTAACATTCAAATACACCATTTTAATCATCCTGACGAGACCTTTCCATTGGTGGAGTAGCCAGATCAATAGGATAAAGCACTGAAAGGTTATTCCATAAAATCCAATAAACATGTGGGTAACTGTATGATAAATACAGATTAGCTGCAGACAAAATTTTTTCCGACAATTGGTGTTGCAGACAGTTGCAGAAAGTTCTGCCTCTGGGGTGAAGCGGAGGACGGCGAGAATGATCACTGGCGACTACAGGAGAGAGACATGTCACTGGAACGTGCAACAAGATGTTGTGGAAATCCATGAAAGAGAGCAGAAAAACCCATAGGTTGCAACTGTTTTTTTGCGTTCTAAATTGCGCTTCATTTTGGTATCCCTGACTTTGTGGGGCGTCCTGTGGGGCTTCAAAGTAAGCGATGTGACATTTTTTAACTTTATGGAAAATGTTGTAGTTCCCTGGCTTTCTGTGTATGTTTATCAAATTCCCCGATTTTTCCAGACTTGATGAATTCCCTGAATTTACCCAATTTTCCAGGTAGAATGCCACCCTGCATAACGTTTTTTGTTGACATATTGTTCTAATTAATTTTTGCCAACTTATTTTTCAAATTAACCTTACTCCTGTAACATTTAAATACTTTCTCTTATGCAAAAACCGGTAACCGGCATTTACTATGGTTTAGACATGACATAATAGAAGAAAGAGCACACAAAACCACACAGAAGAACACAACAAATGTTCACTTAAATTTTTGGCGAATAATTGCGTTTGCCTTCTTCAGAAGTTAGTTAGAAAAATACGAGTCACTACATTGTCCTTTTGAATTTCGTGCAAGAGGTGAGAACCACTGATCTATATTGCGCGTTGCATCTGGAGTGCCCACTTTCTGTCAAATTTTGATGCGAGAATTGGCCGCACTAGGTGATCAATGTTTGCATAAGCAGGATTTTGGATGTTCATGAGTGGTATACAATACTTGGAGAAATGTTTTATCACAAGAGACTCCAGTGCCCTGAGATGACGTGTACTGTGTCCCTTGCAGCGACTGCAGCGCAGTGTACATTGGTGCCTACTCACCAAATAACAGGCTGCAGAATCTAGCGCAGTGTACCAATATTTAGTTGTATGTAGCGCACAAGCGAAGGAATGCCCACAAACTTTTCATTTTAAGGAGCCACATGCCTCGTTAATTATTGAGTGTAGAGCTGGTGCGTTCACATGCACCAGGGAGCAAGCGGTCTAGGTAAACTATATCACTGTCACTAGATAGTGTCCATCTAGCAGTTCAAAATATGCATTTCAAAACAGTCATTGGCTGGAAAAAAACACCTATGATGTCATTAATTACGCATTAACTTTAAGGCTTGCTCCCTGGTACACTTGGACGCACCAACTTTATACACTCAATAATAAAGGAGGCACATGGCTTATTTGTTTCATAAAAAAAAAATTATTTGTGTGTTCCTTCGCTTGTTGAAAGTAAGAGCTAGACAGAACTAGATATCGGCAAATGGCATTAGGTGTTGTAGCCTGCCATTTGGTGTCAATCCCCCTTTAAGTTATATGGTGTTTGGTGTTTATCAAAGAGAAGTCTGTGTCACCGACCAATATGGCAATATGTGACAATCCTCGGCCGACAAACGGAAAATGCACCAATTACACGTTCTTTTCTTTATTTTCAATGGAGGCGCTATTCTGTACCCTACCGATTTTGTGGGTAGGCATGACCAATTATCATGCCAGAAAGATTTAAGCACTACCAGTGCAACAAAAACATTCTGGTGGGGTTCTTCCTCCCCGTAACATCTTTAATTGCAACGACTTGAATAATGCTGTTTTTTTATTTTTTTTCTAGAAGTGTTGTCTCCTTTGCTGCTAAGTTCAAAACGACCACCAGCCTCAAAAATGCTGCCATGTGTTTATTATTTGCCTTATTATTTATTAGCCTAATTTAAAAAAAACTCTTTTTGCTTTTTTTTTATATATATTTGTGCACTAGACATTGCATTTGTAGCTCTACTGGACGCTGCCATTATTAAATAAATAAATAAACAAACACACCCAGAACTGCGGTTCCCCCAAGGAAAATTCTTCCCTCTTCTGTACACTGCCAAATATCAGAAGGCTCGGCAAGATTTAATTACCTATGTACTTACTAGTTACAATTTCATCTTAAATTTCAACAATGTAACGTGATCTGGTTTACGTATGCACCCTTGTTGACTTTATGGTGTACTACCGGTAACAACTTAGTTAAGCCTAACTAACATAACCTTGGACGAACCACGTGGAGTAGAATGGTCATAATTCCAACGGGAAAAGTCATCTTAAGCGTATTATTCCATTTATTTAATTATTTTATTATTCTGAGCAACGGTTTTACTTACTCTTTTCGATTAATTTCATGTATTTATTACCTGAAATTCTAGAAAATCGTCACAATTTACTTGAACAGCGGGCGTCGCCATCTTGTTTTGTACGGCACATGCTTCAAGATTATTTTCCGCACCGCATTTCGTCCGAGATTATTATTTTATTTACGCGGTAAAAATATTGTTTTACTAAGAATAATAATTTTTTAGGCCACGATCACCGCTAAAAATCGTAATTAAAAAAAAACCTATTTTTCGTTTTGGTGCGAAATGAACAAAATACCCATGATTCCACCTTAATCGAAAGAGGTAGTGCACGCTTTGTACTTTATGCCGAAACTGCGTAAAACCTGAGTAAAAACTTAAATTGAAGGTTGGTATATTGAATTATTACGTACTGTAAACATGCTATCACGTATTTAGAATATTAACTACACCAAAAATACGAACTAAACGTTAAAATTAACGCCTTGTATTTGACTGTAACCAAACAAGCTAAGTGCGTGAACGCGATTAGGCCTAAAACGTGAGTCATTTTCGAGGACGTTTAGACCATTTTTGGAGTTTAAAATGACGTGTGTATTGTGTCATGGACGTTGTGAATTGTAATTAGTTCGTATTTTTGACGTAAAATTGCTCAAGAGGGTGTCTCAATTGACAAAACTAGATTTAGCGAAAAAAGACGGAAGTGTAATTCATTTGTATCCCTAGTCTGCGACATCATCAATGGCCGTAATGTAAATCTTATTTCTGAAAATGCCTCCTGGTCATTTGCAGACAGCTTTGTTTCATTCATTTAGTTGGTTTCTGCCGTAAGTTGCTTTGTATTTCGTTGTTGTTTGGAGTTAGATAAACTGGGTTGCGTAATACAACGCTGAAAGTTGAGGCTTGGTGTTAAAGTATTTGTTGGTTTACAGATGTCAACAAACATGGCCAACACTCACCGCTACCGTTACAAAAACTCGGCTCTTGATGCTCAAGAACTAAGGCGGAGGCGCGAAGAGGAGGGGGTACAATTACGGAAACAAAAACGAGAACAGCAGGTAAGCCTAATAGTCATAAATACTGTAGAAAGTGTCTTGGGGGCATGTGTACTCGATCACATTGCGAAATTTTTCTTACGACCTAGAAATCCCAAGGCCATTGAAGATGGAAGTATGGGTGTGCAGAAATCCATCGGCCACTGGCCAGTTGCCGATTAAATTAGCCAGGTTGGCGATAAAAAAATTTGTCCAATAGCCAATTTGGCCGCTGGATTGGAGGGTGATAAATAGGGCTGAAACTGGTTGTATTTTCCCTTCTTGTTGGTACATTTTATAAGGATTTTTCATCACCTTTCTAATGGACTTGATCCCTAAGCTATAACTCTTCATTTCAGAAGTTACGACATGAAATGTTATGGATAGGAAGGATTTCTTTATTTTCAAACAAGTTTTCAAAACCTGTGTTCATTCAATGCCAATGAAAATACCGCAATTTATAAGAAACTTGTGCTAGACAAATTGCGTTGATCACCGCAACTGGATTGAATGACTGTCTTCAGAACTTTTTAATGTGGCGACAAGAGTTTCTCAGTTGGCGACTAAAAATTACTAACCGGTAACATACGCCGGTTCCCACATAACCTGAGCGAAATACTGTAGTGGGCAGTATGGAATGAAAAGGGTGCCGACCGCCCCCTGCTTCTTCCTCCGAACTCCCCTGCGGTCTGATTCCCCCCCATAACCCCTTTCCCATCCCTGACCCGGATTCCCCTATTGAGTGGCCTGAATATCCCCATCCCTGCTCCCCCTCCATTTTAACCCGTGCTGATTTGTTTTGTTATGGAAGTAAATGTCTTTTTTCAATGGAGGACGCTCAATTGCCCGTTTCTCAGTTCTGATACCAAGCGCAATAAATCCAACAACGATCGTAGAACCCTAGTGTAAATTAGAAACTTGTAGACATTGGCAAGGCGTGGCCATTGCAAAAAACGGAACGAAATTCGGTACTCTAGTTTAGGAATTACGGAAATTGCAAGCATCATTCTCTTGTGCTGATCGAGTGGCTTTCCTGCGAAACAGCGAATGTGAAATAAAGTCAGTGGTTCTCAAAGTATGTGAAGCCTGCTTGGAAACAAACAGCAAGTGACATACTGATGACTCGACACAATCTGCTACATTACCAATCCTCTCCAATGTCACTCGCCATTTGGCGAATGGAAATCAGTAGTTGGCGACCTGAAATTTAGCCTTACTCGTCAAAATGGCGACTAGCAATAGGGAATGACACTCAAAGAGCGATATCTCGGGAACCGTACTAGTTAGAGACGAACGGTTTGCGGTGTTATGCTCAGATTTATAAGGACTACGAAACTGCTTTAATACTTCGGTTGAAGAAAATTTTAGAATTTCGTAAATGCGTGAATTAGAAAAACCATGCATTGTGCAAGATGGCATTGGTATGTGGCGAGTAGAAATTATGAAACGGCGAATGCTTCGTAAGGTCTACTGGCCAAGTGGCGACTGCTATTGGCTTCACATTCGAGAGGGTTGTACATTACACGTACAGACAAATTGGTGCTGCAAACTACAGCATATTATGCAAGTTGGCCTAATTTAGTCACCGTGGCCATCTAGATAACCCTAAACTTGTCCATCCCTCATGTTAACATTTCTGATTTTGTTTCAGAGCTGATCACGGTTACTGAATTATGCCATTGAGTATGCTGCCAACACCATTACCTACCAGTAACAATGCGTGGTGTACGAAAGACCCTGACTGAACTGTTTGGCAGGAAAGCCACTCGGTCAGCACAAGAGAATGATGTTTGCAATTTCCGTAATTCCTAAACTAACGTACCGAATTTCGTTCCGCTTTTTGCAATGGCCATGCCTTGACACTGATTACAAGTTTATAATTTACACTAATACCACTGTACCCACCCAACCCTGCCTCCCCTCTTCAGTTACCACCCTAACAATTGATAGGTTCCGAAAGATGAAGCCAGGTTCTGCTCTAGCATTTTTATTGGAGGAGTGCGTTATGCATGCACACAGAGACAATCGAGGTGGCAGGCCTAGGCCTATTATTATTCTTGTTCTCTAGGGAACATTACATTACAAAAAGGAATGTTTCGGTTGGGCAATAGAAACCAAAATCGACCAGGTGCCTCTGGTATTTTGACGTTGTTGCCTTTTGGTAGTTATATTGGGCCATACTTTTGTAAAGAGCGAGTTTTTAATTAAAAAAAAAAAGGTAGTTTCAAATATTTATATTGTATTTATGTTCCAGCTATTTAAACGAAGAAATGTCAATTTGCCTCACGATCACGATCAAGATGATGAAATATCTTCAACAATGCAGGAGGACTTTAACCAGTCAGTTTCTCAGGTAAGTAAAATGGCAAAAACTTGAAAGTATTTTTTTTTATGTATAGGAAAAGTTCGTATTTGTTCAGCACACTGCGATTTATCTGTCCTTCTCTCTCGTAGGGTGGAATTACACAAGAAATGGTGCACGCACTCTACTGTGAGGATATTGAACAACAGCTAAATGCAACTCAGAAGTTTAGAAAATTATTGTCTCGGGGTAGGCTTCATTTCAAATATCAGTAGTTAACTTTTAACACATCAGCTGAGAGTTTTGGTTTCTGTGATGTTTTCTTAGAAAGTCCAGAATTTAGAAATAACGCTTAAATTCAAAAAAGGAAATATACCATCGTACCTAGTAGGCTACGGTCCAAACCTACGTCATCGTCTGTTAACGGAAATAGCAAGAGCATAACAACAATGTAAACAGAAAGAAGCACTTAATGAAGGAGTCTGAAGAAGATAGGAAATTTTACATCTTTTTGTCAACAGCCTATCGAAAATTCGCAAAAATACGATAGTGTATTCCCTTTTTTGAATTTAAGCGTTACTTGTAAAGTCTGGACTTCGAACTTTCAGTATTCAAAGTCCATGATAGTTAGCTTATTTGCCAGGTTTTTGCTGCGACTTCTCACTATCACAGAATGATGCAGATTATCAGTTAACCTAACAGTCGGCATTTAGGCTGAGCAGATGTTAAGTCAGGTTTCTCCAGTATTTACCACAGTGCATTTAAATATATTGAATGGCAAAGTTAACGTTATAAGGCCAAGCACAATTATACGTTTGGTTTACAGGCACGTGTGGGTGTCTTAAATCTCTGACAAATCCCGTCATTTTTTGTACATCAACACTTAAAAGAAGACACGTTACGTCAATTTTACATTCTGAATAGACAATTTTAATTTTGGATATCAAGACAAGTGGCAGCAACAGGCCAACCTCGAATATAAAAATCTGTGGTCCACCAAACTGCTATTTTTAAATACCGTGCAACAACCATTTGAGGTCGATTAGTGCGTTTGGAAAGATATTTCTGAAGAAGAACGCGTTTTCTTAGAAAATTTAAAAGGACTAACAGTAACCTGAACTGTATTTTCCTTTTTCTGATGGAAAAAGTGTTAGTTTTTTACCAAAAAGATGGTGGCCTGATGTTTAAATTTTGAGCCCTCCTATAAACCAGAAAGTTAAATTTCCATGGCCTAACATTGTTTTTTTGTTTGTTTAGAGCCTAACCCTCCTATTGACGAAGTTATTCATACTGGTATTGTACCACGATTCGTGGAATTCTTGCAAATGGACTGCAATTGTACATTACAGGTATGAAATTTCAAATTTCATTGCAGTTTAACACCTTGTTCTCGTGGGGGGTCAATGGAACCTTGTTTGTCTGAACATCCATTTTCAAGATAATGTCACAAATTTGACAAAGTATTTGGAGATGAATGAGAAATCTTAACTTACGTAAGCTCTATTTCTTGAAACATTTTGAGCCATAATATTATTATAATTCATCCACTTGCACGTTTAATGCACAACTTTTCACAACAAATACCGTAATTGCCTCGCTTATAAGCTGCCCTCGCAGATAAGCCGCACCAAGACTAGTGAACAGCAATTTTTTGTCCACATTTGGAGTCCATGGTTGTTTTAAAAATGAAAGTTAAATAACAAAAAAAAACTTCAGAATTGCTGTAGCTAGTGAATTGTGGTTTGTATCATTGGAATATGGACAGAAAAAAAAGTTGAAATGGTGTATTTAAACATAAAATCTGTCAGTATTAAGCGAAATTATTCTCATGTCCACTCAACAGGTTGCTGTTTTGGAGAAAGTGCGAGAAAATTGCTTTGTTTAAAGCTTTGCTTTTTATGTGTGCTGGTGCTATTAGGCCATTAAAAAAAGAAAAGTTGGTTCTCAGGCCCTCCCGCACCGATTTTTTGATGGGAGATAAAAAGAAACGACGCGGCAAAAATGGCAGTTACAGAACAAAAATAACCCTTATTGAGAAATTGAAATATAAAATTGCCGTTCTTGTCGTTAAATAATTGTATGGACACATGGTACGAAGCATTACGAGGCAGTATTCTTTACTTTACCCAAACTAGAAAATTATTCCCCAAATGTATGGAAAAATAGGGGTCGGAAAATAATTCCGCCCGCCCTCACGGATTTCTTGAGAAAAATGCCCGAGAACCAACTTCCTTTTTTTTAAGAGGCATTTTTCATGCCAGAGGAGAAAAGTAACAGTAAATGTTTTTTGATTAGCGTATAATTTGGATTATACTAAATAGGGATCAACCGGATACCGTTTTGCCGGATCCGGGTCGGTTCCGGATAGTTTGATGTCAGTGCCGGATCGGTCCTGGATCTAGTTTCCGGATCCGGGACGGTACCGGATACCGGGTAATTCACACACAAAAACTAAATAAATTTGTTAATTTTTTCCCCCTTATAAGCTTCAGCTATGGTGTTAATTCTACATCGCTGAATTCTCCTTACTGTGTTACTTTTGGGATCCTTCCCTGCCATGCGGCGCTTGTCAAAACCTGTCATATTGCGTCATTTCCCTCCCGGAAATCTATGCAAATTACCTCACTTCTCTCCCCCCCTCCCACTACCTCTCCACTCCCGCGCTCCCCGTCACTCGTCACTCTTTTTATTGCCGCTGGTGCTGATGGTAGACGGCTGTGATTGAGTGGCAGTGTTGGACGATTGATTGAATGACTTTACCTGTCTGGAGAAGCGTATGTGGTAGCCTGGTTGGAGGCTAGCAGGGATTTGGCGTTGGTTGCTGGACGTGAAAACGGACAGGTCTGGTTTGAGGCTCGGAAAGATGGCAGCGCACGTGGGAATCGGTGCCGGTCCGGGTAAGTGAGCGGCCAGTGGCGGAAAGGCAAAGTAGACGAGTGGGCAGCCATTGGAGCGTTGGAATGGGCGCTACAAACGGTGTGTGGTGCCACGTTAGGCTTAAGTGTGTCGCCGCCCTTGACACAAATTGGCCGAGGCGGACACGGACGTGAGGGTAGGCTGGATAGCGTCTACATTGCGGTAGATGCTTGCACAAGCAGTGATTGAAGTGGTTCCGAATGGTTCAATGGGTTTTTTGTCCCCGATTTTTCCTGTTGCGAAGTCTGATGGGTCCTTGCGGATTATTTTGAATTTAAAACGATTCAATGAATTTGTGCAAGTGAGAGGTTGTACATTAGACAGTCTACCAATGGTGGTCCATAAGTTGCGTAGGAATTGGTGGATGGCCAAGGTTGACCTATCGCAAGCGCCAGGAGGAATTTGTAGTTTGCTTGGCAAGGCGTTTTGTGTCAGTTTCGGGTCCTCCCGTTGGGCTGGCGTCGGCGCCGTCTATTTTCATGGGTGTAATAAAGGTGGTGCATTGTTTTTTGCGTCAACAAGAGGTGTTAGTGTTTAGCTATTTGGATGATTTCGGCCTGTTGGGCAGGTCAGCCGACAAGTTGCACCGGGATATCAATCTGTTATTGACCACGTTGATCCGTCTGGGATTATTTCCAAACGCCGCGAAGAGCGTGTTGCAGCCTTCTCGCTGTTTGGATTTTTTAGGAATGGACATATATTTGGTGCGTGGGCGTTTGGTGTTGCAGCGGAGGAAACAGCAAGGTCTGTCTCGGTTGGGTCATCGCCTCCTGAGCAAAGGGAGAGGTGTCGCTGAAGGGTGTCAGGTGTGTGAGAGTGTTATGGGTGCTGTGTCCGGAGCACGACTGCATATGAAATTTTGGCAGGCCGATCTGTTGCAGTGGTCACGTGGGGACAGTTCCACGGGGCGATTCTCAAGGGGTCGCTGGGCAACTTGCGCGATGGTGGTCAGGCATCTTAAGGCAGCCGGAAGTTAGCCAGGAGTGGTCGCCACGAGTCCCGACGGTGTCACTGTCCATGGACCCATCTGATGTCGGCTGGGGCGCTTCGCTGCGGGGAACACGGTCCAGGGCCGCTGGCCAGTGTCGGAAGCAGCTCTGCATATTAATATGAGGGAGCTGCTGGCCATCCTATATGCGGTACAAGTGTGTCTGGATCGCTTGCGTGGACAACACTTGAGGATATTTTCTGACAGTGTGGTGGCGGTTGCTTATGTAAATAAGGAAGGAGGTACACGGTCGCCGTCCCTAACTAAACTGGTGAAGAATTTGTGGCAGTTACAACAGGAGTTGGGGTGTGTTCTCGAGGCAGTCTTCATCCCGGGGAAGCTGAACACGACGGCCTATGGGTTATCTCGAATTTTCTGGGACAGATTCGATTTCCAACTGTGTACGAGGGTGTTTGATGACATTTGCATGCGTTTTGGGGTGCCCGACATCGACCTCTTTGCCTCCCCGGCAACGGCTCGGCTGCGACGGTTTGGGTCTTGGGGCAAGTATCCTGGTGCGGAGTTGGTGGACGCGTTGTGTGTATCCTGATCGGGGCTGTACCCCTACTTTTTCCCTCCTTGGCCTTTGGTCGGGCAGTGTGTCCACAAGCTACCAGAGGACGGGGTCAGGAGAGCGATTGTGGTGACGTCTCCACTCAAACTTTCGTGTGAGCGGTAAACCGTCATCTTGAATGAAAAAAGCACCATCATTCTTAGCATGCATGTTGCTCGTCAAGGCACGGTATACAGATAAGGCACGCACTGGGCAGATAGTTGTGCCTGAACAAAAAAGGTGTATGGTGACTCCTTGACGGAAAGGGTCAGTTTTTGAAGAGCATAGCGTAATTGATGCTCGTTTTGCATTGACATCGACCTGGACACGAGACAGTCAGATCTGCATTGGGGTTAAACCTGATCTTTACTGTGAACTCCCCGCAGCGAAGGAACACAAAGAACGCCACGGTGCAAACTGCCTCTAAGAGTACATCGACGAAAGGCCAGAAGAGTCCTCTCCTCAGTGCCTGTACCATGCGACTTAACAGTTCAAAGGTAATAGGCAACCAAGGTTTCCGGTTAGTTGCTTCTAAACATTTCACTACACGTAGTACTGTTGTGAGTCCCGGAAGTGGAGAGCCTGTAGCATCACACAGTGGATTGCTGTAACCATTGCGCACGAAGGAGAAACGAATTCCACATAAGTATAATTTAATTGTGCCATGCTTAAGGGAAAGGGTTCGGAAGAAGTGAGCCACAAAGTAAATCGGTAGACGCATTCGCAGGGGGGAGTTCTGTACACCAGGTCAGTCTGTGAAGGGTAAGAAAATGAACGAAATGAAGGCGTGCGTCACTTGACAGCGTTGGCACAACACTGACCTCCCACCTCAGTGACCTTACGTGCCCAAAATGAGGTCAATGCCTGCGGCTGTAAACAACAGAGGGGACAGGAAAGGTTCGTTTGTGCTGCCAACCAAACTCGACCCACTGAAAACACTAGCTTACAATTTATTTTAGATTAAAATTATTGAATTTTGATTGCATTAAATAAAAATCAAGTTCACAACAGGTCTTTTATTTACAGCTTTTTTACATTGGTTTTGTTCTCTTTTAAATTGCTTTCATTCCGTTTTGTATTGCGCACGGTATAACAAAGACCGAAAGCTAAATAAAAGAACGAAAGCAAAAAAAAAGGAACGAATCCAACATAAAAAAAAGCTGTATTTTTTTTTTCATTTTATGAACAAAACTGTCTCGACTCATGCAACATGGAAGTCATCTTTGCTTTATCATGCTATTATTTCTTGCTAGTTTTTGATGTCGTCTTTAAACCATCTAGAGATCAACCGAGTCCGGATATATCCGGATCCGGCGCCGGATAATGCGGTATCCGGCGAAATCCGGATCCGGCAATTATATTGAGCCAGATACTTGTTGCAGCACAACCAAAACATTGTCGCCGTAAACATGTTGCTTGCCTCAGTAAAATAAATCGTAGTAAAATAACTAAGCGATCTACGGGTATAAAAAATTGCAGACGTAATTACGTACAGTGTAAAATATTGCACAAAAATATACTTGGGTCAATCGTATTAGGTTTTCATAACTTAAAAAAAAAAAGGTTGAAGTTCGACTACGTAAATCCGGTTCACGAAAATATTCACCTTCCGTTGCAGTACATGGGAGACCTTGAAATGATAACGTCCTCTGGTTATTCTTCCATTACAGCGTAGTTTACGGCTTCCGACATTCTTTTTTAAAGTTTTTAATACCGTAGGAGTTGTTTTATTTCCTAATTTATATTAAACTATCGTTGAAATCAATCCGTTTACAGCTGCCATCGCGCTCCTACTCCCAGCCGGCTGTCCGCCAAGTGACGCGCACCTGCTAGCTGCAATGGCTGTGACCTTGATTCATTTCGCGTGACGTCACTTGTGACTGGCCACCGCCGCGATGAGTGATCACGTGCCAATCGGGGAATCCACAAGCAATTTCACATCAATTTTAATAAAACTAGCCCTTGGTTCAAGCTGTCGTAACGCAACAAACGGCCGCCACCTTGGTCGTGTTGGAAAGCTGATTTTCTCCGATTGGCACGTAATCACTCATCGCGGCGGGGGCCAGTCAAAAGTGACGTCACGCGAATCGAGTCAAGGTCACAGCCATTGGAAGTAGCAGGTGCGCGTCAATTGGTGGACAGCCGGCTGGGAGTGTGGGCCCGATGGCACCCATAAACGGATTGGTTTCAACGATAGTGTATATAAATTACGAAATAAAACAACTTTAAACTACTTGTACGGTATTAAAAACTTAAAAAAGGATTTCGGAAGTCGTAAACAACGCTGTAATGGAAGAATAACCAAACGACGTTATCATTTTAAGGTCTCCCATGTACTGCAACGGAAGGTGAATATTTTCATAAGCGCATTTACGTAGTTGAACTTCAACTTTTTTTTTAGTTAGTTTATTTTTGTGCAATAATTTACACTATAATTATTTCATCTGCAATTTTTTTATACCCGTAGATAGCTTAGTTATTTTACTAAGATTTATTTTACCGAGACCTGTAACATGTTTACGGCGACAATGTTTTGGTTGTGTTGCAACCAGTATCGGATTCAATATAATTGCCGGATACTGCATTAACCGGCGCCGGAACCGGATATATCCGGACTCAGTCGATCCCTAATACTAAAATACCTTGGTCTTAA
>JAHWFP010162210.1:22812-39815 GCA_023313725.1 Lithobius niger
TCTTCCGCCTGATGAAGGCGGAAGACTTAGTTGAAAAACATCAGTGAATCCTGCCGAAAATTCGCAGTGCAGAAGCAATCTGAAACTTCAAGTCGGCGTAAGCGTTATTGTCTCTTCCAAATTCGTTAGTTAGCCAAGTAAAAGGAGCCTGTCGGCATTCAGAAATAATGTTGATCGTTAAATGTATGAAACTTTTAGTTAATTTTGCGGCAAAAAAAAACTAGAAGCTTATTTTTTTTTGGTGTTCTTTGAGATTTTTGTTCCTTCTGATTTCTGTTTAGTTTGAGGCTGCCTGGGCGCTAACCAATATCGCGTCGGGAACCTCGCACCAAACCAGAATAGTCATTGATGCTGGAGCAGTCCCAATTTTTATCAAATTACTCAGTTCTGAGTTTGAAGACGTACAAGAACAAGTAAGCTCATCTTGTCCAGCAGTCTACATTAACGGCTTGTTGGTTGCTTTCTCCTCATTATTTTCATTTACTTTCAGGCTGTATGGGCGTTAGGAAATATTGCTGGTGACAGCCCAGATTATCGAGACCTTGTACTTGAACAAGGAATATTAGTGCCACTTCTACAGTAAGTAAACTTATGTGGGTTTGCATTTTCAGTGTTTGCATATTTTCTTTGTGGTCCACAACCCTAGTTGAGAAAGTGCGGTGATGTGTGCATGCTTTAGTTGTTCCTAAGTGAAGAATTAAAGAAAACCACGCATCTACTCATTTACGATTAAAGCTAACTTCACCCAGTGTTAAGAGCAACCCTCTCCAATGTCGGTCGCCACTCGCCATTTGGCGAATAAAAATCAACAGTTGGCGACTTGGAATTTAGCCCTGCTCGCCAAAATGGCGACGTACAATAGACAATGACGCTCAAATTGGGATATCTCGGGAACCATACAAGCTATTGACGAACGGTTTGCGGCGTTGTGCTCAGATTTCTAAGTGTTATGCAACAGCCTTTTCTGCAATACTACTGGATTAAAAGACAATTTTGCAACTCTGTAAATGCATAAATTAGAAAAACCATGCATCGAGCAAGATTATTTGGTATGTGGCGAGTAGAAATTGTGAACTGGCGACTACTTTATAAGGTTTTCCGGCCAAGTGGCGACTGCAGCTGGAATGACATTCGAGAGGGTTGGTTAAGAGAGTTCATTTCAGTTTCTATTAAGTTGAACCCTTTTGTGTTGGAATTAATTGTTAAAAATTAAACCATTTGTGCATCACTATAAAAGAACTTTCATTGTAGTATGGTGGCAAAGTACTCCTGCTTCTATGTAATAATTTTCATACTAATATGTTGTCTTATTCAATGTCTTTGTATTATTTTTGTTCTTAATAATTCTATTAATAAAATGTGGTGTTATAAAAGGTTTGTTTTTTTTGTTTCGACCGTGATACATGCTATTGTTTTCCACCCCCTGGATAAGAAAAGATTGTTTTTGTGTTTTCACTGGTCTTATTCTTGACTCACAACTTATTTCAACAGGTTACTCAGTAAATCTACCAGGTTGTCGATGACTAGGAATGCTGTTTGGGCGTTGTCGAATCTCTGTAGAGGGAAAACTCCTCCCCCAGAGTTTCAAAAGGTATTTTATTTTGTTTGTTGGGTATATTACAAAGAAAAACCCTGTTATGACGATCATTCTTGGGTCTTTAAATTTGGAATGTTACCGTAAATTGCCTATTAAAAACCCATGTGCTGTTAAAATGTTTTCAATAAAAAAAAGGGGGGGGTGTACCATAACAAAGTTATACAGTATAACCTCGTTAATAAGAACTCGGATAACAAGAATTCCCGCTTAATAAGAACTTTTTTCAGGATTTTGGTTGGTCAGCTACTCAGTCAGCACTAAATATATACGGCTATAACGAACTCTGTTAATACGAAAGTACGGATAAGACGAACAAATATTTACAATTCTAGCTATTTTTACGAATTTGCTGTTCGTAACGGTTTCTTTTTCCTCCCTCTTGAATTTCGTTTTGTTCACGTAAAACATCAATCGCTAGTTGACTCCATCTTGGGAAGTGATTAGAGTTTTGTCCGTTTGCGCAAACGCGAAGGTCAAGGACGAATGAAAAGAAAATACCGTATACCGGTAGGCAAAATTTTTTTTTAAGTTGCAGTCCAATTTCTCTCGTCCGTTTAATAAGAACTACGGTTAATAAGAACATTTTTAGCAGCCCCCTTAAAGTTCGTATTAAAGAGGTTTTACTGTAATTTGAATATTTACTTCTGTCCTGGGAGGGTATTTATGCCTAATGCCATTGTGGAAAATTCGGGTTTTATGCGATCATTCGCGTACGTGATCTTGGTCATTCTTGCATTAACACAATGTCTTTAAATATTAGAGTCGATTTAGACTCTTATGCGAACGATTTGTCTGTCTGTGTGTTCGCGCTATAACGTTTTAACGAATTATCGGATATCTGTCCAATTTTGCACACACATATGGCACATTTCTAGGTCTTAAGTTCAAAAATGGGTCGAATCCGTTAGGGAATTCCTCCGCTAGAAATAATCAAAGATTTTTGTTCGCAGCAAACGTACGAGGTTCGTTATTTTTTCTTCAGCCGATTGACATCATCCATCCATGACCAATTACTGGAAACTATGTAGCCTTCGTCAGCGGTTGATGTCACAACCAACCGACTAATGACGACCAACTTGCTGAAATTATTCTACAGATCACTGACTTAAGCACGCGGCCCCACTGATATGTACGTTCCTACAACAGTCGTGCCGTGTGGCAACGTCGCCACCGGATAAATGAAATATTCAACGCCGGGACTAAATGGTTTGGAGGCCTCCTGTGTCATAAAACGGCCAAACGGTGCTGAATATTTTTATCTGGGTTGTCATTATAATCAAATTATATTTGTTATCTCTTTTTAATTTAATTTTTGTAAGTATAACTAGTACCGTATCTCAAAACATTCAGAAATAACTTCTAAGTAGATTTAAAAAAGGGGAGTTTGTTCCGAACACACAGTGTAGTAATACTTCAATAAGCAAGAAGTGGTCCCACTGCCTGGCTTTAAAATTTCCTTTCATTCTGTATTCAGTTTATTACATAAAATAGAAATTTTACCATGTAACTAATGTAAATAAGTGGACTCTGTCATCTGTAATAACATTAACATTCATGGGTGAAAAATGTTTCTGTAGTAGTAATTAATTATTGGTTGTTTGTTGCTACCTGCATCCGCCATCCATCTTGTGGAAGATCACTTCGGTTTGGTTGTGGTGGACTAGATTACATAATTTTGAATGCTCTGCCAGAAGTAGTTGAAGCACACAGAAAGTTGAATATCGATGCTGCTGCTCAGGATGAAAGCTTGTAAACTGTTATTTTAATGAAATTTGGAGCCTTAATGATATCCATCAGTTTGCTAGTCCTGTTGTGCAAGTTACAGGTTCTGTCACCTTTTAAGTTACCCACGTCATCGGATGGGATGGGTTAAATCTTTGATGTCAAAATAATGTGAAATTGTCGGATCCATGAATATTAACGGGTTAAACCACCTCCTTTAATATCCGTATGAAAAGTATACTTTTCTGAAGCTTTGATGACACGTTTAAGTAGGATTCCATGTTATGTTTGTGACAGTACAATAACTCTGTTGCAACAGCTCACCTCATTTGTCTTGACATTTTAGTCCTAAATAATGTTCTGTTGTAGGTGTCTCCTTGTTTACCGGTGCTGTCTCGTCTCCTGTTTCACAACGACTCTGACGTTCTGGCTGACGCGTGCTGGGCCTTGTCGTATCTCTCAGACGGTCCCAATGAGAAAATACAAGCAGTCATTGATGCTGGCGTGTGTAGGAGACTAGTAGAACTACTCATGTGAGTGCTGGTGTCGTAATCTTAGTAATATTGGGCTTGGTGCTATTGATAATTAGTCAAGATTGTATAATCTGAATCTAGATTATGTGAATCTAAATTTATCTTGATATATCGTGTTTCTGTGGATGATTATCAGCAAACTTTTTAATTTAAAAGAGTTGAAATTTGTTGGAATGTTCCTTTTTTTAATGCTACTTCACCACTTTTTAATGTTGACTTCAGTGAAGAGCTTATACTGTTTAGGGTGTGTCCATTCCTTGAAAGTGCTTGAGTTGTAATTTACTCTTTCAAGGTCTTGAAAATCCTGGAATTTCTGGAAAATTTGTTGCTTTTTTGTGTCCTTGAAAATGGTTGTATCTGCTTCGAGAACTGTCTTATATTCTGGAAATCTTGGACTTGTCTTGGTCTGGGAAAAAATATGTAGTTGTAACTACTTGCTACAAAATCTGCAAGCTGCAACTCAATTTTTTTGTAAGCACACAACATTTGGTGCGTAACCCTAGTGATAACCCTAGTAACCCGGCGTGCTCGTACTTCAAAGCACCTTGGTGCAGCTTGCTTTTAGCTAGTTTCTCATTGTTCTGCTTTACAGCCGCACATCGCTGCACGTTTTGGTTAGTACTTAATAATTTGCGAGTTATCAGTGGAGACGAATTTGTTGAAGTACTGCAGTGAATGTTTGCTGGTAATAAAATCTCGTAGTTCTTTGGTATACTGGTACATTGTAAAAGAATGATGAACTCTGGGCTGCTGGTTAATGAACAAAAGGGTCCTCAAAGACTTCGGAAGAAATTAACGTTATTTTTATCCCCAAATACCTGCTTCAGTTAAAACTTTCTGATTATTGTTTGCTTAAGACAAAATTTCTGTATCCACTGCGCCAACATAACCCTTAACCGTGACCGGATCTGGACACCTTAAGTGCTGCGCTTATGCAGATTGTCGGGGCACGCAATAGTTTAAATTGTTTATCATGCTGTCCCTGTGTTAGTGATTCCAAAGATGCAAAATTCTGTAATTGTTGAATAATCTGTCGTCCCGCCCAACTGGGATAAGATTTTTGCGGAGGAGGCTGGAGAGGGGTATTGCGGAATAGTTCTTGTGACAGTTCAGGCAAGAATTTTTGTTACTGTTGACAAAATCACATGTGGCACTTTTTTTCTTTGTTATCATATCTAATGTAAAAATTTGGCAGATAGCCAAAATCCCCCCACCACCACCATTTCTTTTCCTTACGTAAAAAAAAAAAAAACTTGGTGCATGTCATTCATTTCACTTTGTTCAACTTCAGTTGAGTGCTATTTTTTTTTTAGGCATAGTTCCCAAAGTGTTGTATCGGCTGCTTTGCGGGCAGTTGGGAACATAGTAACGGGTGATGATATTCAAACACAAGTGATCTTAAATTGTTCGGCACTACCCTGTCTCCTGCACCTATTGGGCAGTCCAAAGGAATCTATCCGTAAAGAGGCATGCTGGACAATCTCAAACATTACGGCTGGTAACAGAGCACAGATACAGGTAAGCAGCCAGCCTACGTATCGACAAGCTAACTTCAGCACCCGTACACACCTGAGTAAAACTATTTGTCTGATTTACTGACACAAAGTATTCGTCAGTGGTACTGCGTGAGTATACAATATAGGCAGTGGAGCTTTAAAGTTAGCTTGTCGCCAAAGGTATCAACGTCAAACAATTCAGTTTGTAGTGTGATTCTAGTTTATTTTTTTACAATTTGCATTCTTTCCTACAGGCTGTCATAGATGCAAATATCTTCCCAGTTTTAATTGACATCTTGGGAAAGGCCGAGTTCAAAACAAGAAAGGAAGCCGCGTGGGCAATTACAAATGCCACCTCGGGTGGAACAGCGGAACAAATAAGGTAAAATTTGAATGCTTTAAATAGCTATTTCAACGAAAATCGAACAATACGAATGTTTGTCGGGACACCCAATAGTGTAATTTATCGCTTTGTCCCTGTGTTAGTGATTAGAAAAGACACAAAATTTTGCTGTGTAAACTTTACTCTAATACTCACATTTTTCGATCTTAGCGAAATTAAAAAAAGAAAAGTTATTCTCATTCTCAGAATCCTGCTCAGCATTACAAATGGGTTGCCTCCCTTGACCGCAGCGCATTTGAACTTCACACTTAATTAGATGCAAAAATTTCGTTACTGCCGATGTCCTCTCCTCTGTCTTCCTCTTGTTTCCTCTTCAGTTTCTTGCCACGCCACGAGCGAGTTGGTTTTTCGTTCAGCAGAGAAGTTGGTTGGCGCTCCATGAATTTCTTTTGGTTGTCAAGATGCATATGAAGGATATGTAACATCTGAAGGCGTTACGAGGGGAATATTTTTATGGGATTTGCAGTGGCAACCTCTTTAAAAATAACTGCGGCAAATACGAAATAGGCGAGCGCAACAAAAAAAGGATATGGGTTTAGAGAACTGTTAATCCCGTGTAGGGATTTGGTAGTGAGAAAAGTCTGTTTTAAATGGACCTGGAGAGAAATACACAGAATGAGTCGGGAAAGGCCGTGTATTAAATGTTATCCAGATTGCAGAAATGCAAATAAAATGCAGAAGCCATCGGACCGGGCTTGAGTCAATTTCCATTAAAATTCCGAGATGTGGTAGGAGCCGGTCGGAGAGAATATACACAGTGGGCAGGGTCAGAGGCTGTGTATGAAGACGGACGGTGGCGTGTCCACATCGCGTTGGTGGTCGTGATATGTGAAATGGAGTTGGAAAAGCTTGCCGGGGGTATGAAGTGATGGTTGGATTGTTGTGCTGGTCTGAAAAGCAGAGGTGTGGCCCAACATGAAATTTGCTTAGCACAAGATGCGCTGGCAGCAGAACGAAGAGGGGCCAGTGGTGGACTTTACGTGGTTATTTTTACCAGAAACGACGATCCAGCCTAAGTCGTTGGATTTGTCGGCGGTTGCTTTGGGGTCTACCGGAGATTGATATGTTATAGATGTCCGCGTTAGTGCCGTTGTGCTCGATGATTGTATGTTTCTATAGCACAATGGAAAGTGCTCTAGACTTGTAATGCCGACGTCCTGGGTTCGAACTCTTGTAATGATGTTATTTTAGGAAATAGTTATTCATTTAAAAAAACTAAATTACTTCTATTATACGTACACCTCATGAAAGATACTGGTAGAAGTGGCGAAGGTCGCGGTACAGGTAGCGAAGTTCAAGGCTGAAACCTTTGTTAAAGGTCCTTCAGTTGGCAATCTAGTGACAGTGGACTTGTCGAGTGCTGGGAGGCTGTAACTGTCCTAAGTTTGGTAGATTTGCACAAATTTGAAATTCACGCAGTGCTTGCAGTGAATTATATGCTTGTTCACTGGGGCCTTGCGTTCGGGGTGTTTGGGCATGACCATGGACTTTTGTCGGGTCTTTTTAGTTAAATATACCGTAGGGGTTTTTACTCTGAAAGCTCATATCGATAAAATGTCAGTTCAAATAAACTTCACGCACAATTACAAACTACAGGAATCCTCACCAGATACTTGCGAATTTTCAACAGTAACAGTTTTGAGAGCTTGTAACTACAATAGACACCGTTTATAAGGAACTCTGTTTAAAGGAATTATTGGTTTTAAAGAACAGATTGCAAACAGCCATTCCAGCAGATTTAGTGCTTTTCTCTTCCGGATATAAAGAATTTTCGGTTAGAAGGAAGCTTTTTCAATGGCCCTTGAAGTTCTTTGTAAGTGGTATCGACTGTACATCGTTGTGGAAATCGTGATGGGGTTTGAATTGCGATTTTAAACTATGGTAGTTTTAACAAATAGACCCGACAGAATCCATGGTCATGCCCAAAAACCCTGAATGCAAGGCGCCTGTGAACAATCAATAATTCACTGCAAGCACTGCATGAATTTGAAATTCGGGCGACTCCACCAAACTTGGAACGATTGTCGGTGTTTGTTCTTGGATAGTATGTTAAGAGTCATTTTTTCTAAGAGTCAGGCAGGTCGTGATAGTTGACATTTCAGATATGAATTAAACTTTTTTGGTGGGTACCTTCATATGTGAGATGAATGTGAAATCACAATTTGGGGTTGAAGCTCCAATAGTTTAGGAGATATACAAGGTTAAAGGTCATGGTGCAGAGGTGGAAAAGGCGCTGCATTGTAAAACGCACTAACTTCAGGGCTGGCCCACGTCCTACATCAAGACTGTGCCATTCAGATTCCACTTGCAATGCATTCTACCATTAAAACTAATGCCTTATATGTATTTACATCTTTGGCATACTGATGATGGAGGGAAATAAAATAAAGTTTAAAATGCTAAAATTTACCACTGGCACGTATTTTAAAACTCTCCTACATCATGAGTGTGCCAACATTTTGCTCATGAGGTAGCAACTACTATGAAGCTGTACTTTCATTAAACACTTTACTTCATGGCATACTTGTGATTTTAGAAGTTTTTCAATTTTAAAATTTTATTACTCGTAACATCAAGAGCTTACAAGCACACAAAATTACTTTTTGAGTACCTCTTTATATGTAGGTTAACGGATAATTTGAAATACTGTGGCAGTTTCATGCACTGTCCATTTACAAAACTTTCAACTTTGTTTTTGTACAAAACTAACCTATTTAAAAAATTGTATTACTTCTTACATCAAGAGCGTATAAGCATACAAAATTACTTTTCATGTTCCTCTTTACATGTAGGTTGAAGCAAAATCTTCGATACCGGATGCAACACAACCAAAACAAAACATGTTGCCGTATAAGTTTTTAATACCGTAGAAGTAGTTAAAAGTTGTTTTATTCCTAATTTATATTCGCTATCGGCGATACGGTCGCCAATCCCCGCCATCGCGCTCCCACTCTCTGCCGGCTGTCCGGACGTGCTAGCATCAATGGCTGTAACCTTGACTCGCTTCGCGTGACATCACTTGCGACTGGCCCCCGTCGCGATAGTGATCACGTGCTATACACGTGTCAATCAGGGAATCCCAGCTTTCCAACGCGACCAAGATGGCGGCCATTTGTTGCGTTACGACAGCTTGAACCAAGGTCTAGTTTTAGCAAACAAAAGCAATTTCAAGTCAATTTTGACGACACAGCCAACAAAAAACGTCGATTAGGGTATTTAAAAGAGGATATTAAATTAAATGAATCCAAAATAGGCGTGCCAAAGTACCTAATTCAGTCTGAATTACACCTCCGTTGTATGCAATGGCGGTTTTTCTTTGCAAACGGGGCTTTGAATCGTGCATTTTAGAAACGGTTTTGAAGTGGCGATAAATCGCGGTTTGGACGCCAAGGGGTTAAATTCGAAAAGTAAGACGGTTGAATGACGTCATCAAAAACTAGCAAGAAATAATAGCATGATAAACCAAAGAAGACTTCCATGTTGCAAAAGTCGAGACAGTTTTGTTCATAAAATGAAAAAAAAAATACAGCTTTTTTTATGTTGGTTTCGTTCTTTTTTTTCTTTTTTTTTTTTTTGCTTTCGATCTTTGTTATACTGTGCGCAATACAAAACGGAACGAAAGCAATTTAAAGCTGTAAATAAAAGACCTGTTGTGATTTTGTTTTAATGCAACCAAAATTCAATAATTTTAAGCTAAAATAAGTGTGGACTACATACTGGTTTCACAAATATTGCAAAATTGTGCTAATTATTTTCCGAAATGAAGCAGTAGGCTAATCAATGAGAAATCCTTCAACTAGAAAAATGTTTTCTGACTGTTTAACCTAATGAGTGCTTTGTTTGTTTCAAAAAAATTTTCAGATGTTGGCAACATTGCAAAAACAGTTCTGTAGCCTACATGCAATTATACTATACTGGTACTCATAATAGCGTATGACTTCTACGTGTTTAATGTAACAAAATAATGTGAAACAAAGCGAAAATTAACACCATAGCTGCAACTTATAAGGGGGGGAAAATAAAACGGCTTTATTTCGTTTTTGTGTGTGAATTACCCGGTATCCGGTACCGGTCCGGATCCGGCACCTAGATCCGGAACA
Organism: Lithobius niger; assembly: GCA_023313725.1. Taxonomy (NCBI): domain Eukaryota; kingdom Metazoa; phylum Arthropoda; class Chilopoda; order Lithobiomorpha; family Lithobiidae; genus Lithobius; species Lithobius niger. Next base: position 32,664 of record JAHWFP010162210.1, read on the forward strand.
GACCTGGCCCTGACATCAAATTATCCGGAACCAACCCGGATCCGGCAAAATGGTATCCGGTCGATCCCTACAAATTGGTTTGTAATAAAATTACTTTTATATGATACATTTCAATAAAGCAGCTTTCAGTTTAAATCCGATGTTATTGCAGCCGAAAATGTGGTCATCAGTCAACAGGGGTGTGCGATACCAGGTTTTTCAATTCGATACTGATACTTCATTAATCTGAGTATCGGTATCACAATACTTTTTCAATACCAATACTTTTTTCGATACTGATACCTTTTTTTAAGAAAGCAGTAGGAATAAATAATTTCAAATGACTTCATCTGTAGCTTCCTTTATTCCTTCATTACAATTACTGTTCGCAGAAATATTTCAGATAACAATAATGTTGAGCTGAACTTCTTTGTTAGCTTAGAAAATGAACCTTAAAAGTTTTATAAAAGCGCAATGGCATTAATAAAAAAGAATATATTAATTTTAATTAGAGTATCCTACAGGCAACTGCTCAGCATAGAAATTTAAAAATAAACTCTGAGTAGGCTGCATGGAATTTACTTACATTTTTACGTATTTGACGTTACAAATAAAGCAATACAGAGAAAATTATATTATTATTATTATTATATTATAATTATGAAACAGCATCAAGTGGGTTGGTTTTTTTTTTTTACTTTAATAGGCTTTCTGGTTTTCTTCACTAACAGTACATTTTTAAATTAATATACGTATATTTTATAAATTCATATTAAATTTATGTATGAAATATATATTTAATATTTGTAATTCAATAACACAAACGTATCCAGTTTAATAAAAAAAAATTCAATTCGAGTTTAAAACAAGATAGATAGGATTGTTGCTGCCAGGAGATATGCCTAATGCTTAGTGAAGCTAACGTGCCTAAAGATCTTTGCTTTCCGGATTTTTTTTTTAAATTTATGTATACAAATATAAATAAAAAAAATTTTAATTTATAATTTATTAACACAAAATATTCAGTTGAATGTTAAAATTTTAATTAAGTTTAAAAGAAATTGGTCCTTTTTATTTTTACGGAAAATTACCCATCATGCATTGCACTGTTCAGTTTCACGATGGCTGCTTTTAGTTCATGTTGCACAAACGCTACTCAACAACAAAGACCAGCAACGATATAAAGTCTTGGCTTCCATAAACAGTCAGCAGTCAACTATAACGTATTGTGTTCCAGTAATCACCGTTCTTCTTGGGATTTTATGATTTATTAGGTGCAGATTACTCTCACAAAGAGTCAATATGTAGGTGGCCCAATGTGATGCTGCTTTATTGTTTGTTAGGCTACTAAACGAGGGGCCTATTGGTCACAGATCTACAATGATGTAAACTCTTTAAATTAATTTTCTGTTGTAAAACCTCTTCGTTGCTCTCTTAATACTGCAGTATTTTTTAAGCAAATGAAACGATTTTGGTACCTTCGATACTACTGAAAAATCGATACCAAGTTTTGAATTTCGATACCACTACCGATACCAATGAAGTATCGGTATCAGTATCGAAATTCGATAGTATCGCACACCCCTGTCAGTCAAGACTGTCTAAAATGCTAGGCAAGCCAGTTGCCAAAAATTTTCGGAGTATCCTTTCATGTACATATAAAGAGGTACTCAAAAAGTATTTTTCTAAGCTTGTAAGCTCTTGATGTTAGGACTAAGTTTAAAATTGAAAAACTCCTATAGTCACAAGTATGCCATAAAGTAAATGGTGTTTAGTGAAAGTACAGCTTCATAGTAGTTGATGCCTCATGAGCATGTTTTGCACAATAATGATGTAGGGATGTAGGAGAGTTTTAAAATACGTGCCAGTGGTAAATTTTAGCATTTTAAACTTATTTTATTTCCCTCCATCAGTATGCCAAAGATGTAAACACATATAAGGCATTAGTTTTAATGGTAGAATGCATTGCAAGTGGAATCTGAATGGCACAGTCTTGATGTAGGACGTGGGCCAGCCCTGAAGTTAGTGCATTTTACAATGCAGCGCTGTTTTACCTCTGCTCTATGACCTTTAACCTTGCATATCTCCCAAACTATTGGAGTTTCAGCCCCAAATTGTTGTTTCACATTCATCTCACACATGTAGGCACCCACTAAAAAGTTTCATTCAAATCTGAGATGTCAACTATCACAACATACCCATTTCTGCCCGACTCTTAGAAAAAATGACTCTTGAATTAAAATTTAAAAGGCGTTTATTTATGTAAACATAAAAGAAGTTTACAAATATGTGTATAAAGTATAAATATAAATCCAAGCATGGCAAAAATCCAAAAGGACAGGGAAAAAAAACTGTGGAAGCCACAAACTATGCCGTGGTGGACAGATAGGTCTGTGTTACTTAAATCATGGGAAAAATCAATAATGCTCATTCGTAGCATCCTTCAACTGTGTTACTCTTTGGGATCCTTCCCTGCGGCGCTTTGTAACCTCTTGTTTTACGTCATTTCCGTTTGGAAATGCATGCATATTTGCGTCACTGCCGCCCCTACTTCCCCTCCGTTCTGCCCTATCTACTAGCCTCCACTCTTTTCTTGCCGTTGGCGTGAACAGTTGTGTGATCGGCGACGTCGTTATTATTGAGAAAGAAAATGGCGATCAACGACAACTTCAGGTGGAACGCAATAGTGGACAACTACAAGCAAGGATGGATGCTGCGTTTCGTGGACAGTTTCGAAAAAAGGTGGGAAAGCGACGCCAGTTGGGAAGCGGATGGCCGCCGACAATATTGAAGACGACAAAATGGCGGCTCGTGTGGACAGCGTCGGCCGACGTGGTGAGTACAATGTAGTTGGTCGATTAAACGTTGGCTGTGTGCGATTATTGTAGGATAGTGGAAAAATAACGTGGGAATCTGTTATTTATCGTATGGCCAGGGGGCGTACGAATGGCGATAAACCTACTAGTGCCGACACGTTGGTAGAGTGAGCGAAAATTCCACGAACTTGGTCGTGAAGCGAAACCACGTGCAAAATTATTATGATAATTGGTAAAAAAGTGAGGCGGGCACCAGAAGCCGGCTGAGGGCGGTGCAGAGGAATAGGCTTAGGCAGTAGCGGTTGTGCTAGACTTGGGCGTAGGCTACGGTGAAATGCGTTGCACGAGGAGATTGTGAAAGTTTTATGAGATTGAATTCCGTCTTGTGGACGTGGGGCCGGGCAGTGGTCCGAGCCGTAAATGCCGTCAGGGGACGAAGTATGAAGTAGTGAGCGAGGTGTGTCGTAGGCGGAGTACTACGTTCCGAAAAATGTTAAAATTTGGAATTGTGAGCCCCGTCGAGCGGTTTGGCGAACTCTGTGGCACGGATGCGTGAATTTCGTGGTCGCGGTCGGAAACTAGGCCACGGCAGATTTCAAAATTTTGAGGCTGACATTGCTATCAAATAAAAATGCGGACTGGCAGCTGTGGTAGGTGTCGAGTGGCCGTAAAGTCGGTAGTGTGATCCGGCGAGAACTGGCGGCCCGGATTTAGGGTGCCTGGTGTGACCGTGAGCCGATTGGTTTGGGAAATTAATTTATTTTAGGCCTAACATTTTTAAAAACGTCCAAATTCATACTCGTTCATTTTTTTCATTTTTTTGTACATGGGACGGTGGTGTTGGACATCCAGTGGGAACGATTGGCCCGCGTTGAATTTAATTTTTTTTTTATGTTTGTTGGTTTTATTGGACCGCCGGCAGGGTGGTGAACGCAGGCTGGGCAAGAATTAATTTTCGATCGTTTTTGTAATCAAGGCGAATGACTGGCAGACTTATTTCACCTCGGACGTCGGATTTATATAAATCCGCTATATAGATCTGATGGGAGAATGGCGGGTGCGACGTTGCGAGATGTATATGTCGATAGGCATGAAAATTTTTATTTTTTTTTTAATTTTGGGGAGTATGCTGCCGTTGCTATGTGATGTACGGGTCTGTGCTGTGGACCGGTTCGATTTACGTTTCTGAGGTCGTCGTGGCTGCAACAAGGTGTGGGAGGCACCATACTGTGCATGAGTGAAACGAAAATGTCAACAACTGTTATGAGCTGGGTTAGCATCTTGGACACAGGCCAACCTGGTTGGGTGGTTCCAGGCGACAGAATTGGTTGAAGCGTAATCGGCTTTGGTGGTGGCAAAGGTTGGGTGATCGGTGGCTTCGAGGGAGTGGCACACGTGGGCCCCAGCAGTGCCGCGGTCCGCCACTGCGTCTTAATTGCTGGGAGGGAGACAGCCTTACAGGTCGATGTGAGGGCAGAGTTAACAATACTGAATGCCGTATGGTTCCAAGTGCGTCTGCAGGTGCGCGGGCAGGCGGTCCCGAACGATAAGGCGTCGGGGGTGTGGATCAATGAGGGTACAGCGGATGAGTTCCGCGAATTCGGTATGCTGGTTCTGGTAGTGACAGGCGCATATGGGATGTGTTCTGGGGGAAGTGTACAGTCCAGGCGTTGCCAGGGCGACGGGTTACCTCGCCAGTGCAGGGACGAGTTTGGCGTTCGACTCTACGACTGTCATCGGAGTTGGTGGGGCATCTACTCCCGAACAGGGGTGCCCAACAGGGTTTGTTTGGCTCTAAGGCAACGGCACAGCTGCGACGTTTCAGATCGTGGGGCAGGTGACCCGGTGTAGGGGTGATGGACGCCTTAGGGGTGTCGTGGGCCGAGAGGTGTTCAGGGCTGGTTCCCACAGGTCCTCTCCTGGGCGAGTGTACGCAGGTCCCCGGACCATGCAGTATGGGGGGGGGGGGGGGCAGTGATCGTGACACCGGCTTGGGCGGCGGCTCCCTAGTTCAGTCTGTTGCAAGCGATGCATGGAGCTGGACAGTAGGGATGCCCAACCGAGAGGGTCTCCTGGACCCGTGTGCAAACGGGACGGTGCGTCGGTGCAGTGGACCGGTGCGTCGGTGCAGTGGACGTCAACGAACCCGTGCACACCGACTGCAAAGTTTAGTGGGGTAAGATTCCGTGTCGTAGAACTGGCACATTTTTTTTAATCTATCCCAAAGAGTAACACAGTTGAGGAAGGATGCTATGAATGAGAATTGAAGATTCTACCAGAGAACTTGTTCTCGCAGGAGAATCTTAAGTTCTCAGAGTAGAATCCGACGAAACTGTTACGTTGAGTAGTATCCCGCCTCCCTGCTACATACTCTTACCGCGCATACTGCGTGCGAAAAGAGTGGAGGCTAGTAGATAGGGCAGAACGGAGGGGAAGTAGGGGCGGAAGTGACGCAAATTTGCATGCATTTCCAAACGGAAATGACGTATAACAACAGGTTACAAAGCGCCGCAGGGCAGGGAAGGATTCCAAAGAGCAACACAGTTTCGTCGGATTCTACTCTTGAGAACTTAGATTCTCCTGCGAGAACAAGTTCTCTGGTTGAATCTTCAATTTTTTCCATAAAAACTATACCAACAAAACAAATTTTTTTTTTATTACTCCTTAAAAAAAGTCGTTTGTTGGCACCACAGTACCATAATGCCAGATACTGGCTGCAAATTTTCTGGAACCACCCAACACTACAATGACGTCAAAGTTTGATCAGGCAATTAATCGGTAAGAAATCAGCTGAACTATTTGAAGCGTAGATTGACGTCAGTAGAGTGAGCAAGTGAACAATATGGCTAGTAATATTTCACTGATGCACCTGCACGCTGTTTGCCAGCAGGAGCCGGCACGCTGACGCAAACAATGATTTCTGTGTTCAGGAGTGTGCATCGTGTAGTAGTTTGATAGTTGAGCTCTAAAGTTGCAGTATTAGCCTATCCTTCCGTATTCTTATAATTTATTGTTTGTTTGTTTGCTCATAGATTTAAACAAATGGAAAAAAAAATCAGATTCACGTAGAGAAGAACACTAACCGGCAATGCCGTAAGGAGATGCATACTACATAAATTGAATTGACTAATTTAATGCAATATCATTTCCCATTTTTACATCTCGCATTTCAGCAGGGGTGTGCGATACTATAGAATTTCGATACTTTTTCCGATACTGTCTTGGTATCGGTAGTGGTATCGAAATTCAAAACTTGGTATCGATTTTCGGTAGTATCGAAGGTATTGAAAAAGTATCGTTGGTTTAAAAAATATTGCAGTATTACGAGAATACCGAAGAGGTTTTAGCACAGAAAATTAATTTCAAGAGTTTAGATCGTTGTACATCGTTGTAGATTTGTCACCGATAGGCCTAACGTTTAGTAGCAGTTTCACACGTTTTTAAAGGGCCACCTACCTATTGACTCTCTGTGAGTGCAATCCACACCAAGTAAATCATAAAATCCCAAGAAGAACGGTGATTACTGGAAAAGAATACCTTACAGTTGATTGCTGACTGTTTATGGAAGCTAAGACTTTATTATTACAACTTGAAACATAAGCAGCCATATTGAAACTGGAAGAGTGCAATGCATGATGGGTATTTTCCGTAAAAATAAAAGTAACTAATTTGTTTTAAACTTAAATTGAAATTTTATTTAATTAAACTGAATATTTTGTGTTAATAAGTTATAAATTTAAATATTTTATTTATATTTGTATACATACATTTTTTTTTTTTATTCCGGAAAGCAAAAATCTTCAGGTATTTTAGCATCACTAAGCATTAGACACACATCCTGGCAGCAACATTCCTATGCAACGATCTTGTTTTAAACTTAAATTGATTTTTTTTTTATTAAATTGGATATGTTTGTGTTATTAAATTCAAATATATTTTCATACATAAACTTAATGTGATTTTATAAAATGTATACTTAAAAAATACACTTAGTGAAGAAAACCAAAAAGCTCATCAAATTAAACAAGCATGCAAGTAAAAAAACAAACCCATTTGATTCTTTTTTTCTTAATTACATATAATATATATAATTTGTTCTGTATTGCTTTATTTGTAATATCAAATACATAAAATTGTAAGTAAATTCCATGTAGCCTAGTCCGAGTTTATTTTTAAATTTCTATGCTGAACAGTTGTCTGTACTACACTAATTACAATTAAGAATTTTTTCATTAATACTAATAGGCCTTTATGCAAACTTTTAAGGTTAATTTTTTAACGTAACAAAGAAGTTCAGCTTATAAAAACACTACGAAATACGCAAAACTTCACAACACGGACTCACACTTAGTCCAAA
>JAHWFP010162210.1:39825-80539 GCA_023313725.1 Lithobius niger
AGAGTATTTTTGTTTTTGAATTTGAGCGTAACAATTGTGATCGATTGGTAAAAAAAAAAAAAAAAAAAAAAAAAAGCTCTGGCCTCAACCGCATAGGCGGAAAATCACTGCATCTACTAAATCTTTACTTCCTTTTTTCTTACAAACTTAGGTTGTTCGATCATTGCACACTTTGGGCCCCGTTTTTGTGAGACTCGTGCAAAGTGAGTCATGGACATTGCCATTGAAACTAACGTCTGTGCGGCGCTTGCGTACAGCCTACTAGAATCCTATCTTTTCCCCTACCCTGGGATCTTAGCTTGGTGCAGGGACCGGATTGTTCTCCCCCCCCCCCCCCTTATTTCCGAGCCCTGCCCAGTGCCACCGAATCAAGCATACTACATACTTCCCCAAATACTGTAAACAATGGCAACTATCGTTTTGATTCATGTTATCTTAGTAAAAGTTCCGTAACGAAAACCAGTAAACGTTAATACAGTGGTTTTGAAAAGTCGTACTAAGAAATCTGATCACACCTAAACCACCAAGTAGAACACAGTTCATTGTTCAGCTTGAATTTTTGGAGAATAAACCGTTCTCCTTCCTGTGTTCTACCTGGTGGTTTAGGTGTGATTAAAAGTTCCTATATTTTGAGCAGTTTTCGAAACAACTGTGTGGTTGTTATAGGTTCGTTTATTTTGGCTGTAATTACTTGGTTTTGTTTAGAAATTAAATCCATCATAAATAGATAAGTGTGGGAGGGAAAAAGTTAACTTTGATGAAATTTTTTATTTATTTAAATTACTTTTTTGTGCGATTAATATTAAGAGTAATTCCAAAAAGGTTTTAATATGTAGTCATTGGTTAAACGTTAAAAATGATGTAGCATACTGCTCTTTATTGGTCCTTATGTATACGTATCCTTAAATAGGCCTTACTCAAAATAAATTATTTATTATTTCCAATACCTTTTAATGTATCTTCACAAACAATTAAGCAATAGTGTCGTAAGCAACCTTCACGAATGTGAATTATTTGGCCAGTGGATATTAACATTCACTCGCCATGTAGAAAAAGCTTTAGCAGGTGTTTTCCTATGTGTTTAAACATTGTTTTCAATAATCTAACTCTCCAATCAAGTAAAGAGTCTAGTGACAATGTTAAATGTTTGGCACACAGCGACGCAAACCGCTTCTTTCTAGCTAGTACGTTTCCAAGATATGACAATTTCAGCATCGGGGTTTGTTAATCAGTCGCCATTATGGCCAGTAGGGCTAAAAATCAAGTCGCCAACCGCTTAATTTCCCTCGCCATGTGGCGAGTGGTGACCGACATTGGTGAAGGTTGGTAATAAGTAGAAATGTGTGATACTCGTAAAATTCGAGCCGAGTATGCAATTTGTATGCAATAACTTCCTCTCCTCCACAGCGATCTCTAGACAGACTTGTTTCGGCTTGTCAGTAGAGAATACAGTTAAACCTCGTTATAGCAATAAATCTATTATATCAGTGCTACTTTCGAGGCTCTTCAAGGTACTGTTTTGTTCATATTTGTGCATTTTTCCCCCCAGGTTTGGACAAAATTGAATTTCTCCAGAGTCACGAAAACATGGATATTTACCAGAAAGCCTTTGACATCATTGAGCACTACTTTGGATCCGAGGAAGAAGACGCGAAAGTGGCTCCCCAAGTAGATGAAAATGCTCAGCAGTACCAGTTCAATGCTGGCGATGCCAACATCCCGATGGGCGGATTTCAGTTTTAATTTAAAAGAAATCTTAATAACTAAAAAAAAATGGCTGGTGTTGTTAATGTGTTTGGTTTTCCTCCATCTAAACAACATGTAGCTAATTAAGATCAAGTGTTTTGCCGAGCCGCAGCATTGTTTTGAAAGCCTGCCTTAACAATTGAAAACCAACAAACAGTTCAGGTGGAGAAGAAGGAAAAAAGACTAGAATTTTAATTTTAAATATTGTATAGCTTGGACACAATCTTCTATTTTGTTGATAGTATGGACAATTCTTCCTGGACTTGTGAAAAGTATATTGGAAGAGTATTGGAGAACGATGACAAAAAGGAAAAAGATTCTATCAATATTTCTTCTACGTTAAAAAAAAAAAAGAACTCGTCGTTTTGGAAGACACTCTTGTCAGCGGATATTTGTGCAAGCCGACAAAGGTGGTTCGAGTACGTAAATTAGAAATTGTTGACACGGTTTAGTGCCGTCGTCAATAATTGTCGTTATTTCTTCAAAGTGATGTTGCAAAGCCGTGTCATCTTCCAAGAGAATGCATACTTGTGTCCAACAAGCTTGCCGCCCGTATGTTTCCTCTTACCTAGTCGTTACCTTGCAAAGCATGCCTTGTCTGCATTACTCTAGGAAGCTGTGCTAAAACATTTGAATTGCGCGCGCACACAGAACTGAACTATCTACTATGAAGTATTCTACACAACAAAAAAATAAAATACCTAGGCGAAAAGTTTCCCCATTTATCTGTAGAAGCCACACAACCATTCTCGGTGAGAAGAGTGTATTTCTGTTTTAAGCATGGTGCTTGCCTCATGCTAGAGTTGGGATCAAAATACAAAAAAAAAAGTGTCGGATTTAAACTGTAAAAAGTCAATTTGAAAACTTTATTTGCAGCAACAAGTTAGTGTTGCCAACGCACATTTGTTTAATAATTGGACTATCAAACAATTGAAAATGTATTCCAAAGCCCAACTAGTGTATAAAATAAAATACTTAATTCGGTGATTTGTGCTTTTTTTTTCAGTACATGTTGCCGTAAACCCTGTAGGGCGCACTTTTTCCTCTAAAAATGTTGTTAAAAAATGTTCTTGCAGTAGAATGGAAGTATTGAGTCAGTGTAACAGTTAATACAAAATTAACTGATACCCAAGTCATATGCCCTAAGTCAGCTTATTTTTTCCACCTACTATGTGATGCCTTTGTAAGTAAAAATTTATGAAAACTACCTGCACTTGGGATGTGCAGTACTCGAAATATTCGAAGTAAGTTTGCATCTCCTCCTCGAGCTTGGGAGCGTCACTTGCACCGATACTCGGAATCCAGTGAAAATAAGATCACTTGGTGAATTTTTGACCAATTTTGACATCCCAATATATCAAACTCATCGTCTCGATGAGCCGACGTGGTCTGTTAAGCAGCATTTTAGTTGCGTTATCTTACAAATTAAATAGAAACTTGTTAACAAAATATGGTCACCAAATGCTCGAACTCGGCTGAATTCTTCTGTTGCAAACTTGGCTTGACTTGAATTAGAATTGTTCTACCTGCACATCCCTAACATGCATCTAGAGTTGAGTATCTACGGTACTTTCAGTTATGAAACGTATGTAAGGTTTGTATGCGTTGAATCCTTCAGCTTGAGTAATATTGGTTGCTGTTCAGCTCATTCTAAGAAATTAGAAAGCCTAAGCAATTTGTAATTTCGTAAGCATTGGTTTGGAATTAACTTTCAACACACAATTATAAGTCTCTAACTGTATTAGCCAACGATCATCATTAGGCTACATCATTGACTACCAAACTGCACAGAAATAAATTAACACTACATATAAGCAGTTTTTATCACAGAATACCTCCCTAATTAAATTTGCATTTGAGACGAAATTCCCTGGTAGAAGTAAGAGCATAAAGAAATGGACTCTTTAAATAAACAATTCAAAAATGTAAAGATTTTCTGCCAAATTATGACGATATTGCATAGATCAGTTCTGCCACACCGACGTTGACCTTTCCTAAGCTGATAAACCAGCTACCATCACATCTTCCTCTGTTCACGATAATAAGGTTCAGTAGATAATAAACTCATCACTGTGTGCGAGTTGTGCTTCGGACACTTCAGTGCAAATTACTCCCGAGTTATGTCCACAACGGAATTTGTTTCCTCTTTACCGAGTGTTGCAGTTTTTGCCCGAAATAGACTGCCACTGTCACTCAGTTTTTTTGTTTGTTTTTTTTTTAAACTTCAAGTCTAGTCTGGAATGTTGCTATTCACCTCCGTGGACAACGGGAAAACTACGAGGCTAGACTCGAGAGCCTTAACGGGAGATAAGTCGCTCTCGTATTTGTGAGTCTTTGCTTTTACTCTTCCTCAGATACAATAACAATGGCCCTCAGGTGCATTCATTATTCTAGGAGCCTTCACACTGTGATGTGAGCCAGTACCTGTGCATTCCGCTTCGCAAAGATGTTCATGGTCCAGACACTGCGCTTCTCGCAAAAAGTAATACAAAATACAAGGATATAAAGGTTTTGTTTCTTCAACAAATTCATCAAAATTGCTGATTCTTAAACTTTGTGCACTTGGTGCTATAAAGCACCATCACTTTCAATTCGAACCCTCTGAGCCATTATTTTCCAGGCATCTGCTCCACTCTGTGTCTTCTCAATCGCAGCCCTTGATCTTCCCTGCTTCAGCCTTTGCGATCGTTGGAGTTTGCACGCTCTGCTGAGCGTTAGTGTTAAAGGAGTCATCCGCCTTGCCTTAGTGCTTGCCTCATGATCTGCAGAGCCTTCATCCCACAGATCATGTGGCGAGTGCTAAGGCAAGGCCGATGGCTTAGTGATCTACGGAACCTTCATCCTTGCATTCTCGCTTTGCAGAGCCTTCATTCTTGCTTTAATACTCTGCACAGCTTTCGTCCTTGCCTTCACAATTTACGGACCTTCATCCTCGCCTTCACGATGTACGGAACCTGCATTTTCGCCTTCACTCTGTAGAGTCTTCATCCTTGCCTTCTTGCTATACAGAACCTTCACAATCTAGGGTACCTTCATTCTCATCTTACGCGTGGTACGGAGCCTTCATCCTTACCTTCACCCTCTACGGCGCCTTCATCCTTGCCTTCACTCTCTACGGAGCCTTCATCGTTGCCTTCACGCTCTACGAAGCCTTCATCGTTGCCTTATGATCTATGCATTGGTACCACCTGACTGCATATGGACAATACTGATCAGGGCCCTTTTCATTTCTTTTTTTAAAACTCGTGTAGTCAGTAATTTCGTGTTGGCCTGACAACAAATTCAAAAATTTAATAGGTAAGGTATTCCGAGGATAAAAACTGATGAACCCATTCAGGCTTCGTTTCACTAGTCGCTATGGTTACATTTGCGTAGTAAGCTTAATGTTGCAATATTCATTTGTATGAAAGAAAATCCCTCTTGCTTTTCAAGTTTTTAAGCTTTTTACTATTTTGGATCAAAGGTAAGCTTGTGGAAAAAGCTTAGTGATTCACTGATATTTATATGCAAGATTCTCTCATGTTGTTCAGTGCCCATTTGACAGGCAAAATTAAAAAAAAAAATGTATCAGGAAATTTTATTTTGCTGCGGTGAAAGTTAATGGAAAGTACCAAAATAAAATTTTGTTAACTAATGTAGCAAACTGCAAGTTTCTTACCCAAAACGGCTGTAAAGTTATCCAGATTATCAGTATCGGTTCATTTCAATGCCTGTATAATTTTAAATTTTGTAAATATCAGTTAATCATTAGGAATATTGAAATACAAAATCTGTTGGAAAGTATTTTTAAAAAGGGAGCTTGAGAAGCATTGTATGACTAGCGTTTGTGTAGGGTCTGTGTTTTGCATTATACTTTTTAAAGATTGGACCAAGGACAAAATAGTTAAGATCAAGGAAAAGAAAAAAGCTGAATTGATGGGTCGAAGGGTATTATAATTTTTTGATTATTGTGTGTAATGTGTAATTTTATAAGAATAGTAGATGGATCACTACGGTAAAGGCACAGGGTATTGCAATGCGCATTACGTATCACACGAATAAGAGTGTAAATAGAATGAAAGGGGTCTAAAACTGAACAGTTTTCGTAAAACAATCACTTATCTCGCATTTGAAGTTAAGTCTTTGTTAATAACAATTGACAATTGATTGTTCTACAAAATCTGTTGTGGTTTCACCTCTTTCATTCTATTTATACTTTGTCCAATACGTGCAGCACGTATTGTGCACTAGAAGTCTTTGTGAGCAGAATCCAGGGGTATGCAATACTTACTAGCGAATTTCGATACTTATACCAATACTTTCTGGGTGTTGGTAGTGGTATCGAAAAGTATCAATTTTTTTTTAGGATCAATGCAGTATCATTAACGGCGAAGAGATCTGAACAGTGTTAGGCCTACTTTTAATAATTAGGAAGTTGTGAATGCTTCCGAGTTTTCCTTTAAGCACTTTATCGGTTACCATCCATTAAGATCCTTTAATTCTCGAAGTATCGGTATCGAAAAACTATTGGCATCGAGAAAGTATTGATACCAATATTTGGAATAATTAAGTATCGGTATAGAGTTGAAAAACGTATCGCACACTCCTGGTACAACCTTAGTAAATTCGAATGCCTATTATCGAGAAAATTTTACAAATTTGAGTTTTCAGAGGAGGAGATCGAGCTTGTTCTGTTCCTTGAAGCATTTTGATTTGATCCAAAATCTTAATATCTTCTTGCAGGTTAAATGCCATAAAGTAAGTCTACCATAAAACATTTTGCACGCAAGTTGTTTATCCAAATAAACCTTGGTTCCAGGTAGTTTGGATAATCAAAGTTCTATTATATCTGGTACATGAATAATGTTCGGCTGATTTAGTTAGGAATGTTATTTTCAGTAAAGCGCGAGGAGCAGCGACATATTGGTGTCACAATAAAACTTAGCGTTTGTAAGACTATTGATGCTGTACTGATGCGGGATATGGTATCTGTAAATCTGCAGATATTCAGTCTGCCAGTATCTGATTGGATAGATATTTCTTAGTGATTATGTACTGGTACAACACTATAATATTGCTGATAGAGAATTTCCTGCTGACCACCACGATTCCGGAAATGAAAGCGAAACACGACGTCGCATCCTGAACAAAATCAGTATCGGCATCAAGAACTTTGTTCCCCGTCTCCAGATTGCCACGATTCTGGAAATAAGAGCACAACACGATGTTTCATCTTGAATGAAATCGGTGTTGGGTGATATCTGGAACAGTACCGTAACTCGTGGATTAAACGCCCATGGGCTTATGCAGTTAATTCGGCAAAAAATGGGGGGGGGGGGGCTTTAAATCAAGGATTATCAATTTTCTAACTTTTACAGAAAGTTCGAAGCTTTCGAACAATCTCGGAACGACCAATTTTTACATCCTTTTAATTGCTGTGAAGAAGGGGGAGGCTTACGTGAGAAATGCCCAGGCCTTGTGTAGGTGCTAAAGGAAGAGTCCACTATTACTACAGGGAGGGAGAAGGGGCCAGTAAACATAGCAAGCATTACAGTCTTTATTCACAGCATGTAACTTTCATAAAATTTTTCGTAGAAAAACGACAATTTGAGGGGTGGGCCTTTACAGCATTTTAGGGGGAGGGCTTTTAAGACACGATTTACGGTAGAAGTGGTATCTAATCTGCACACTTTTTGTATTATGTGTTGTACGGAGACCCGCCTATGAAAACTGATAGATTGAACGCCATTTGGTACTTGGGGGAACTTCCCACAAAGCTGACTGTGTGAAGGCTGGGGGGATACTATACTATATTAAAATTCTAGACTTAACAAGTCTCGCACATAAACCATACCTTTGTAATTCCTTGCCTCAACGTTTTTTCAGGTAGGCATAGTTCTGAAAATGGCAATCCACTGTAATATAGTATGTAATTTAGGAAAGATTTGTGCACTATTATTCTGAATTTCTAGTTGCGGCAAGGCCATATTTAAAATACTGAACAGGGACAATGATTTTAAGCTATTCCACTAACTGTATTAAAAAAAAAGCGCAAAATTATTAGTAATTGTTTTAGATTGAAATTTCTTTGTGTTACTGAAACCTTATTGCTACTATTTGAAAAATCATGAATCGTGGAAAGTCAAAATTTTTATAGCCGACGAAAATATATTAACCTTTTTATAGCAGTTTTCCCCTTTTGAGCATTATTTCCCCCTAGCAGTTCGAGAGTTGTCTTCCCTGCCGGGCTCGTACTAGTACTGCGCGGGCTTGGCCCATCGTATATAAGCACCAGCGCAGCGACCAGCCAGCACCATTTCTCCTAGGGCGCTCGCGGTCGCCTTGAGAATTCCCTTTCCGACGTTCCGCATCTACTATTCTACGTTCCCGTTCCACATACCGTCGTTCCCACGGATGGCACGTTCCACTTCTTCTTCACCGACCTCCTTCGATTCCCCTTCTTGGGATGACAAAGCAAGGTTCTGGAACCCAATTGGGATTTGATTCCTCTTCTTCACATTCGGCCGTTCCGCCCCTGGTCGATTCACCAGACTCTATAGCGAACTCAGCTGACCCACCGGCCACTTCATCTTTGGTCGGTTCCTCATTGTCCCGGCCGGGTGTGACTGATCCCGAGATCATTTCTCATGGACTCCTGCTTTCCCTGCATTCATCAACATTAAACTACGGAAAAGAGAACGCTCTCGGTTCACGATTACCCTCTAATTCTAACGTCTGTTCTCCTTATATCTCTCAAGCACCGTCTCATCGCTCAGGTCGTGTTCCCATGACAGTTCTTCTTGTACCGACAGCCTCGTCAGCCGCCATCAGCAGTATTTCCTGCTCTCTTATCCCATTTTCCTTCTGAACATAACAGAGGAGCATTCCGACGATTTGGATCAACCACGATTCCACACGTTCTGGATCTGCCTCCCGGCTTAGCTTCTTCAACAGCAGGACACCTTCAGGAACCATTGCCACCGACACCGATTATTCCTTCTCTAATTACCAACATTCCCTTAGGGGCGTCTGCCGTCTCCTCGCCGATCCTCATTCCGCCAGAATCCTTACGATAACCCATACCATTCCCAACCTTCCACCAACCATTTTTTATCTCAGGATTACCATTCTCGCGTTCCGCCTCAGGACCCCAACATCGGTCCTCCACCTCCAGTGGCATTCTCCACTGATCTCGTCTGCGACGAAAACCTGCCGTATGATGTACATTACATAATCTCGGGTACCATATCCTCAGACATTTTACCTTTGTCACCACGTTCTCATCCAGTCCTACGTTCCCGGCCTATCTCGATTCCGGGCATCACTCCTCTCACTTCCAGCCGCATCCTGTCCTGGGCTACGATGTCATCCACTTTGCCATTAAACACACAGTCTCTACTACACCATCCTTCATGCACCGACGCCGTTACTCCACCTACCCATGGTTCCCCCGTGGTTCCACCATCTTAACAACGGAACCATAGGAAAGGGAACCTGACTTTGCATCCTGCAACCAACTGCAATACCAAGCTGCCTTCTCGGTTCCACCTTGCCTTCACCCACAAGATTTTTTTAATAAACGCATTTGCTCACGTTCCGCGCGCCGCGCCCCCCCCCCCCAAAAAAAAGAAAGAACGAAACCGAAGTGGCATCATTCCAGGATTGGGGACTCGTCTTGAAGGGGTCACTTCTTACATAAAGTTATACGGACGTCATCGATATCGTACCTCGATTCACATGGTACCATCCCGTTCTTCCAACAGAACGAACCCATCGCAATTTCTTCTTATGACTATCCCAATCTATGCTTGCGTTCCGTACACTCACCTTTGACTCCATCCATACATTCTCGACCATCATTATATTTGTTTCCAGCACACAGTCCTCCATTAACACATTCTGCTAAAAAATACTACTAGCCTTCGGCAGGTGTCTTCCACGATCCTTTCAACAGCGGTCTACGTTCCGCATTCACTACCACCTGCTATTGACAGAGGGCGCCACCAATTGCTGACCTGTCACTCCCTCTTTCAAATTTTCCCGCGTTCGAACAACTATCACTTCGTCATCATGGCCGATTCTTCATTGTCCGAAGATCCGGTTCCCGATCCACAACAGCATCCTGATCAACAACAGTCACTTCCGAACGTTCCATCTCCTTCACCCTGTCGTTGCTTGGGATTCACGGGGAAAGTAACACACTTTGATCACCACCTAGCTGTCAAAACCGTAGATCCTGCGACGGTGTCACGAAGCAATGCCGTATCTGTCTTTCCAACGAAGTGGGCTCTCGTGCGAAAAAGGCAACGACTTTCAAAGCAATGAGCGGATCGTGCACGCCGTCAACGGGCAACCGCCGCCTCACAGACTGATGCTCCAGTTCTACCTTCTCCAACAGAGATAGTCGCACCCAAGAAGGCCTCGAAACATTCGCAAAGAAGGCTTACATTCGCAAAGAAGGTGGAACAAAATCCAGACTCCTACATACGATCACCTCGGAAATCTTCAACCTCTGTATCAGAAACAACATAACCCTGCTTCCTCTTCACATACCAGGCAACAGGAATGTGATTGCAGACTCTATCACGCCGAAGCCTCCGACTGGCGAATGGAGCCTCTAGAAATCCATCTGCGAATATCTCAACATCTGGGACACACTGATGGTAGACCTGTTCGCCACGAAGCACAATGCCAGACTTCCCCACTACATCAGCCCGATCCCGGACGAAAAGGCAATGGCAGTCGACGCTCTGACGTACCCTTGGCACAACCTTTACGCATATCCCTTACCCCCGTTCAAGCTGCTACTGCAGGTCCTTCAAAAATAGAAGAAATCCAAAGCCTCTTTCTCCTAATTGCACCACTTTCGCCATCAGCAACGTGGTTCCCCACCTTCTAAACCTGATAGTCGACACTCCAGGAAGTCTACCCCTTCTTCCCTATCTTCTAACACTACAGAAAGGATCAAAGCTCCACCCGAACCTAGCAACCTAAACTTACACGGGTAGCTACTTTCATCAAACTCTTTAAAAAGGCTGGAATTCATTGAGAGGAAGCCAAACGCATCGCCTCTAAAGCAACTAGAGACTCAACAAACCGAATGTACGACAGCCATTGGACCAGATGGATTCATTGGTGTATCACAAGGAAAACTAATCCAATCGATCCCCCTCTTCCCTTCTTCAGCGATCTGTTCTACAACAAAAAACTCACAGATTCAACAATCCTCGTTTACCGATCAGCACTAAACTCAGTATTCAAAGCGGCTGACAAAACGAAACTCCTGGACGACTGCCGCACTTCTGCTCTACTTCGCTACTTCAAAAACGAACGTCCTACAACATGTAGAACAGTAAACGGCTGGGACCTTTCACTCGTCCTGCAATCTATGATGGAAGATTCATACGAACCTATGCAAGACAGCTCCCTTCTCCTTTTAACCCAGAAACCGGTCTTCCTTGTAACCTAAGCAGCCAGCCTATGCTTCTCCGAGATACAAGCCCTGTCAGCCGACCCAGCCTTCTGCTTATTCGGCCCAAATTCCTCCTCTGTAAATCTCCACCCTGGAACAGATTTTCGTGCAAAAACTCAAAACCCATCACCTTTCCGGCCTTAGCTAACATCGTAGGAAATGAACCTGAATGCCTGTTATGCCCAATCCGTGCGTTACGTTTCTACTTAACTCGGACCCAACACGAAGACATCCGCAAAGGAGAAACCAACTCTTCCTTCCCACTGATTCGCAATCCGGCAAAACCTCCGCAGTAATGGTATCCCGCTGGATCAAGAAGACCATCGAAGCTGCATACGAAAAGCTAGGCACGAGCGAAAGCATGAGAGTGACAGCACGTGAAGTCAGAGCAGTCTCCACATCATGGGCCCACCACACCGCCACCCCTATTGATGAAATTCTAGCAGCAGCATCCTCCTGGCGTCACCAGATGACCTTCACCTCTCATTATCTGAGAGACATGTCCAGAGAAGGGCTACATCGACTGGGACCGATCGTCGCAGCCCGAACCGTGGTCAAGTTCCCCTTATACACTCAGAACGAAGCAGAAGCAAGCCATCCATGATGGAAGCAAGACCCATCCTTCATTAAAACAACGGCCCTTTTCAAGGCCACCAATCACCACAAAAGAGACCAAATTCCTGTTTCACCACCATTGTTCTGAATAAAGTGCGAAATTTTTCTCTTGCAGATGAAAAGTTTTTGGGGGACAGCCTTACATCCCAGGGCGCCTGTCAAGGCGGTGCCTGCCACCTGTCGTTGACGAGGTCTCTTGTTAATGCTAAAATTGACAAGGTTAAGATGTTTCGGCAACAAGAAAGCCCATTTTGCCGGCCCTCAGCCCGGCCAGCTAAAAATGGTTTCTTTTGCTGAAAAAATACTTAACCTAATCCCGCCCTGCCTCCCTTCTTAAGTCGCCGCCTGACAAAATTGAGAGGAAAATGTTGAAAGCGTTCATGCTCTCGCTTTTATATATGAGGGCTGCGCCGTACAGTCGAGGCATGCAAACAGGCGGTTATACGCAGCTAAAAAACCTCCAGGGAAACATTCCATTGAGGACAATGTAATGCTAAAATTAACAAGGTTAAGTATGTTTTTGGCAAAAGAAACTATTTTTAGCTGACCGGGTTGACGGCTGGCAAAATGGCCTTTCTTTATGCTGTGAAAAGTGCAATACCTGTCATTTATTGCATTGTTGTCCCAACGATGCATCCTTGCCTTGAGAGTTCAAAGATCGACGGCCACCTCCATACCCTACCACGCATGCGCGGTTCTCTCTATTTAAGAGATGGTGGTGTTGAAATGGCATCTCTTTGTCTCAAGCCGCTCAGGCGGCTCCCTATCCTTGCCTTTCTTCGTTGGAGTATGAAGTCATCGTGGCTCCCTCCCGTTGTCTCCCTGTATCGCCCCACTCCCGTCGGCTGGGACAACCGCTAGTCACCGTCTGCTTACCCAGTCGGTTGGGTCGCTGGGCGGCCGGTCTTGTCCGGGTGCCCATGTCGTTGTTGATGGATATCGTCTGCTGCTTTGGAATGCCTGCGCCGATCTCTGAAACCTGCCTTCGCTCTCGCGACATCTCTAGTCCTTCAGCGCAGGCGCTGCTGCCTTAATGGCCCTTCAGCCTCCTCACGCTACGCTTCAATTGCCATCAACTCAACACTCCCCCGTCTTCCAATGGAGCCCACATCCCGGCTTCCTGCCTCAACTAGTCCGGCGTCCCTATGTCACTGGTCACAGCAACGCATCGTCGTTTCGCGACGCTGGAGCTCATTGCGACTACCGTCCTCTCCGGGTTTTGCCCTCGTGACGTTGCTTTTCTTCCTGCTACCCAGGCTTAGTTCTTCTAACAGCAACACGGACCTCTCTTGCCTCCACGCAGAAAGACCCCACGCTTCATCCTGGGCGTCGCTATTTTGGCTTGCGTTCCAACGGCCTCCGTCGTCACTGTCCTTAACGGGAACATTCCATCGCTACGGGTCTTCAGCGTCCATCCGCATCCTTTCGCGACAGCGTTCCTCATCTCCGGCAACGTTTAACGACTTTCATCCAGTTTCCTCCATCATGTGGAGATCCCTCTGGCGTCACCATCGAGGATAGGATACGTTACGGATCCATCCGGAAAACACCTCTTTCACTTCACAAACTCCGCCCACCCTCGACAGCCACCGCACGGCTGATCCTCTCTGGAGCACCCTGGGAACCCCACTTTCCTCGTCACTCTTCTTTTCCGCAATGCTTCTTTGTCGCGAAAGCAGTTCCACTGGGATTTGGCGCGAAAGCTCAAGCCTTGTTTTGACATCCTGCCCTTCCGTTCCAAGTCCTTCTCCCGGATTTGCTGTTTATTTAGCCTCCACCGCACCTCGACAACGCTTGTCACGAAAGGCCAGCCTCGTTTTGGATCATCTCACCTCATTTTCGGTTCCTGAGCGTCGGTTTTGTCTCTCTTTTTTCTGCCCTCAATGTTCAGTGTGCGTCTCCCTACATAGCACTCTTCCGAATCATACAAGTTCCAGCAGGATTTGGTCATCCGCATCTTCCCATCACCAAAATGGTCAAAATTCGACATGCCAAGACGTTTTCTGACACTGAAGATACCTACTTCGGCCGGATACCGGTAATTGAAGATCCTGGAACCTGTAACTGCCCAGGGAACAAGAGAAAGGACAGGTTAGACCCCCACAAAGATGTGTGCCAGTTTCACCATCAATGTGAATATTACTCTGCGCTATGCAAGATCTGCGTGACCATCCCGCTAGCCCCATGGCGGGTGATTGCGGCAACTCACTTGGCTTCTGCCAAACGGAAAAAAACAAAGACTACAGAGAGCGGACTCCCTCCAAAAATCACAGAACCTCCTCGCATCTGAAACGTCCACGTCGTCAATACAACAATCCCCGGCAAAAAGACAGAAGCCATCCTCCAACGCATCATCAGTTATCACTTGATTTCCGTACTAAGGAATTCAACGCCGAAATCAGGATCAACACTACTACATAGGGCCACTCCTGCTTCAGACCCCCTCGAAACACCGGGGAAGTCTCTACAATTCACTTCCGCATCGTCAACCCCACATTCTCAAGCGTCATGGCTGCTCTCGCCTGTTGAACATTCGCCAGCCTCAACATCGTCTTTCCATACCGAGGAAACTTCTCCTTCACGCTCTCAATACACAGTTTCTGTTCACCGGGAAGATCCCATTCTACAGATCAACCTCGTTCATCACGTGGACTCCACCATTCACCAGGTCGAGGAAAGCGCCTCATCCGAACAAACTTCACCCACGCACGAAAATGAAAGCCCCTCTTCGCCAATTGGAGAAGAGCAAGCAGTGGATCCCTTCTCCAAGCCTTTCATTGGAGAATTAGTTGCTGCCACACCGCGTTCCCCAACACTCGGCTGTGATTCCGACCTTTCCCCTGCTAAACCAAACAAGCCAGCCGAACAACTTGACACTCCAGTTCCTATCTCATCTGCCCCCACGGGGCCCGAATCGGACTACACCGACACGGAAGATTTGGTTTTACCAACACCACTGTACGGGTTGGATACTGAGAAGAAGCCAGACCTTGATTGCCCTGGCTCTTCTCAACTTTAAAACACAAGCTTCGCCTCAACAGACGCGCTTTGGCGCAATTCATTGTCAACTTCGAGAACGTCCGTCCGCTGATCGATACTTTCAACGCCCACCAAAAAGCACAGGACAACTTAATCATCTCCCTTCAGTCACAGGTGGCTGAACAAGCCTCCAATCTCCAACTTCTAGGTGATCCAACAAAGCCCTCTGGGAAAATCAACCTCGCTTTTAATGACGAAGAATCTCATCAGGGGCTTAATGAGCCTCTCTCCTTCGCCCCCTGGTCACCATCTCTGATCACATTCACCAAGTTACCACGTCCATCCTACAAACCTCCAAGCCGTTTCGTTCACCCCTTATTGGCAATCACTCCTTCCGACCCTAGTTACAACCAACAACTCTCCCTTCAAGGCTTGTAGTCGTTCCACCTGGCCCAACATCAGACCATTTTAATATCTCTCAACACACCCAGATATCCCAAACCTGGCGAAACATTTCATTGGCTGCCTCAGACAGTTCCGTATATATATATGCCTTTTCGTTTGGCAATTTAACAGTGCACCCACTTTTCGCCCTCTCCATCCGAACCTCTCAAATTTCTACTCATGGAACCACTGACCTTCCCTGCGACTTCTGTCGTCACAAGGCCAAAGCATTCCACTACGGCATTAAAAACAACCCTTCCACAATGTAGAGCTCAAGTATTCGCCGGCCGACCACCACAGCATCCCTCCTCTCCAAGTGCCGCAACTTATCCACTTCTCTTGCGACCCTCGGAAAGGATTATCACAACACAACCAATTAGGCCAGCAAATCCCTCCTTTCCAATTGGCTTCAATCAAGTTCCTTCTTTCGATCCTTCTGTGAAAATAATCCATTCATTAAACCAAAGAAAAGTCTGGACTCATTAAGAACTCGACTTCATCCTTGGAGAACAGTCAATCTCGACCTACAATCACTTCATGTGCCCTAAAAATTCATCGACCCTCGCTCAATTCTCGCCGTCATTATGGTTTTAGGGTATATTCAAGCCCAACCATCATCCACATCGAACGGACACATTGCACCACTCAACAAGATGAAGACCCCACGCCAAACCCAGGTAATCCTTTTACTTTAAAAAAAAAAAACAAAAAAAAAACCTTGGATATCATGAAATTCCCTGTATTCACTTACAAAATTCATGAATCCACATTTCACTCAGCCGCCTCCGAACGTACCCCAGGGCAGAGGTCAAAGGTGCCCGCCACCATAATTGACGAGGTCGCCCTGTCAATGCAAAAATTGACAGGTATTGCACTTTTCACAGCATAAAGAAAGAACATTTTGCCGGCCCCCAGCCAGGACGGCTAAAAATGGTTTCTTTTGCTGAAAAAGTGCAATACCAAAGGGCCCGCCTTGCCTCCCCTCTTGGGTTACCTTTGGACAATCTTGAGACAAAGAGATGCCATTTCAACACCACCATCTCTTAAATAGGGAGAACCGCGCATGCGTGGTAGGTACGGAGGCGGCCGTCGATCTTTGAACTCTCAAGGCAAGGATGCATCGTTGGGACAACAATGCAAAAATTGACAGGTATTGCACTTTTTCAGCAAAAGAAACCATTTTTAGCCGGCCGGGTGGGGGCCGGCAAAATGTTCTTTCTAGTCGTCGGCGCGAAAATTTCTACCTGTAAATTTTATTGTATTCAGTTCCTGGATGCTCCTTATCTGTCTTGAAGTGTTTCGCTCTCTTGATCCGGCCAGTGCACAACCCCACTGCGGTAAAAGCAAAGGGCCCGGCCATGGCGGCCATCTCTTTTCCTCAAGCCCGCACCGAAGACGCATCGCTCCTTCCCTTCAGCTACAACTTTCGCCTCTTGTACTTCGTCGACAGTTGGCCTCTAGCATCATTTGGACCATTCTCCAGCCTGCTGCTGCCGCCGTCCGAAAACTCTTGCATCGTCGTACTGTCTTCTCCCAGTAACCTCCCTCAACGTCGACGGCTCCAATCAATTCAAGGGCATCACCTGCATCTTTCGTGAAAGTAGATCTTTCACTCAACTCTTCCAAGATGGTGTCGCATCATCTCTCGCTCTTCACCTGAATCTTTTGCGAAAGAAGATCCCAATTTCCAAGATGGCGTCGCATCATCTACCGCTCTCTCGCATGAATCTTCTCTTGAAAGATCTTTCACTCAACATTTCCAAGATGGAGCCCTATCGTCCCCGTTCTTTTACCTATTCATTCGTCATAGATCTTCACTCTACACTTCCAGACGACATCCGATAGGCTTCATTCTGTTGCTACTGCACATCAACAATTTGCTGCATTCAAGCAACCCTCGTAGCCCCTCTGACGGTTCAGTTTCACTTCTCCCAGTTCAACACACATTCTCACTTCTTGGACCAACCGAATTCAGCGACCGGCATCCGCTATATCACCTGCCATCGCAGTTACTGAAGCCTTCATTCCTCGCTAACTTCATATCCACCTTTACAAAAAATGGCTTCCACGGTTTAGCTACCACTGTTTAGCTTCCACGGTTTTGCAGGGTTCCGCCCGGTTTCTTGGATTCCACCACATCCTTGGTTAGACAAATACAATTATGGTTCGGGGAAAGGGCTACCATGATGATTTGGGACTGGGCTTCCCCGCTTTCTGCTGTTTTGCCGGAAAGTCAGGTGAGGGAAGGAGAGAGGCCTTCCAGCAATTGCTGTTAAAGCGGAAACACTTTGTCTAGCTCTCCTTGTCAGTGTTGCCACTGCTGTTGCTAATGCCAGAAGCAGGACCGTCTTCATAGCACTGCACCCGTATTCCAGCAAACGTCAGAACAAGAGTTAATGGCCGCCCTGTAGCACTTGATTGCAATGGGGAGTCGCTGGCGGAAAAGCTCTTCAAAAAATTCACACAATCTCTGCACTGATGTGCACTGAAGGATAGCACTGATCTGCCTCCTTCCATTTACACCATTTGCCCCAATTTTGCCATGTTGCTTCATGCACCGCAATAGTAGAGGCATGGTGGCACAACAAAATAAGCCCATTTTTCTAAGTTCAACACTCAGTCTCCACCTGTAAAGGTGAAGGGTCCGTTCCCCCATGCTGGGAAAGAAGATTGGGCACCACGGTAGGGGCATTGGGTCCTTCGCAAGAGATAGCCGAACCACGACACTGTCTGCCAGTATAGTGAGGTAGAACAAACTTCCCCGAGTCTGATGAATCTTGTTGATAACTGTGCAATAGGCAGAATGGGGGAAAGAGGTAACATGAAGCCCCGTCCAAGGCATGCTCAGGCTGTCGGTTGCCACAGCCCTCTCGTCTGGGAACGGAAACACGAAGACCGGAAGTTAAGGGTTTCTCCACGTCGTGAAGCGGAGCACGGCACATTTTGAAGAGTCACGACACCTTGGTGTGCCAGGCGATTGAGTGGAGTTACCCCACCACTGCGAATGTATGCTACAGCCGAAGTGTTGTCTGACAGAACAGCAATGGTTGCCGCCCTGATAAAATGAGCCCAAGTCACAAGTGCTAGGTACATCGTTCGTCGAGTTCCAACATGTTGATATGGAGCGTTGCTGCCACCTGTTACAGACTCCCCACCGCTTTCCATTCCCCAAGATGGGCTCCCAACCCTGATTTTTGATCCATCCGTGAAGAGCTGTGGGGCGAACAGGTACTCCCACCTGAGTGTTGCTGGTGTCGTCCTACCACGCCAACGCCTCAAACACGATGTGGGCCAGGGAGATCCTGTCCTCCCAAAAGATTCTCAGTTCCCAAGCCACCTTCCGATACCTGTGTAGAGGCCTTGCACCCAATAGCACGAGGTGTGCACAAGTAAAAACAAATCTTGTCATCAGGCTGGAGAGGTTTCTGGCCGATATCTCCTGCACCGACAGAAGCTTGTGGCTTGACGTCCGGAGGTATTCGGTGAGAGGGAGTGCAATCTCTCGGTCAGTTGGGTTGCTGGGAAGGCTCTGGGTCTTTTTACTTTCCCTCCGCCCCCGATGAACCCTGGGTGTTACGTGGGAGTGATGCAGGGGTGGACTATTTGTAGACCTATGATGAAAACCCCCACACCCCAAGGTTTAGAAGAGGTTTCACCTTGTCATGAAGGTCCAGCGCAATAGACAACAGCTGGCCGTTGAAAAGACGTGAAAGCCTTGTGAATCGGAAACAGGCGCAACTCTTTACAAGAGTCCTTCCCTTACCGACGGCAGGTAGGCATTCGGTGGTGCAGGACAGAATTGAAGAGGGATCTCATATTGGTGCAAAGGCATTTCATTACTTGAGGTCGTTGCAAAGACGAGTCAATGTCCATTTTACATTTAATTGCAACAAATTCCGTCTCCATGAAAGTACGATACCTCTGAAGGCTAGGAACTTCTGTGTTCACCATACAGACGAAGAAATCCCCTTTACCGAGGTCCGGTGGGGGGCATTGGGCACTCGCTGACAAAACCTTCCCTTTATCCCAAAGGATTCCCCCATTAACCAGCAGTTGTCGAAACACAATTTGGGATTGAGATACGTTCTGGGGAACACGGGCCACAATCTCCAATCGGCGAAGGAAAATGCAGGTGGATCCCCCGCCTGCAACTCGAGAAGGGCCACCTTGGGACAACACAAATTTTGAAAGGAGCCGTAAATCTCGTTAACCACTTCTTCCACTCTATTGCCTCCACATTAAACTTGGGCCATTGCACATCCGCTGCATCAACGTGTCCATCACCACGCTCTGAAAACACATCTACATCACGAGGGGCATTGAACGGTGGTTCCCCGATTTTGAAGCACATGGCAGGTCACGGATACCCCAACCGGCAGGACGAAGTCACACATTGAGGGGCAGATGACCGAGGCACTGGTACGGAGCAGTGGGGGTTTGAAACAATACTACTGACTGCACCGAAGACACACCCGGAGCACCTAACTGCTGGTCCATAGGCCACTTGCTGTGACATGGCTATTGCCAGGGGGTTATATTAGTTCTGCATGTTAGAATTGAAGTCACTCGTGCATGAGAACTTGTGCATGCATCTTGGGTTCCATTAAACTGTAGGTTGCCACCTGCAATGCCATAACCTTAATGAGGTCCTAACTGCGACACCGACTGGGCTTGTGACTGAATGGATTGAATCGGCTGCGACGCAGACAGAGATTGCGACTGTTTTTCCCCTTCCTGCCAAGCTCATGTTGGTGGACAGGATAGGGGTGGTCGTGAACGATTAGACACTAGCCGGCCATCCAGTCGCCCCTTGGGGATTACCCGAGCAGACTAAAATTTGGTGTTTACATCAGACAAGTTCAGCAAGCTGTCCACATCCTCACCTAAGTGGCGCTTAACATTTCGCAACTCGAACATGAAGGGGTGGAGGAAACGGGGGTATGCAATGATGGAGCCCCCGAATCAAAAACATCTCCTTCCAACAGCACATCAGGAAACGGTTCAATAACAGGAGGGCTCACTGATGTCGACAGGCCACAGACCCACATTTAGATACACTTGAAACACTGCTTCTGGAAGGCACCAAGTACTGCAGCCCGAAAATACGTTTCAAAAGTAAAAATACTTGTGTGAATTTGGCAAACTGCTCACTCACGCAGTCGGATACGACTGCCGCCAAGGTTGGGTAGGGTTCATTTGTCTTGAATGGTTCTTCACAAAACGAGCGTGGCTTTGCGCATCTCTCGACCCCACATCTGAAAACTTGCCACCTGAAAGCACAGATGCAGAGCTTACCGAGGGGGAATCCAATCCAATGACAGCCATTTTTTTCTTTGAACAAAGAACGGCATGCTTACTAGATCTCTCATGTAGTTTCGATGTCCACGATCACAGCCTCCGACTACGTCAAACAAAACTCCGCAAACTTGTACTCGTGAAATTGCACACCAGGCATCTACGGTACAAGGGATGAGGGACCTTAACATTGAGACGCCTTCCACATTTAAATTGTCTTTGACAAGACAGTAACGTAATGCAACACTAGCCATACAATACGCCTAAAATAGATGAAAGCATACAAGTTTAGGACGCGAAACAAAGCCCGAAAATGAGCGGGGAAACACGATGCCGCCTAGCGACGGCCATGTGCCCCGGGAAGTGCCATTGCTAGGTCCTTGAAATTATATTGT
Organism: Lithobius niger; assembly: GCA_023313725.1. NCBI lineage: Eukaryota > Metazoa > Arthropoda > Chilopoda > Lithobiomorpha > Lithobiidae > Lithobius > Lithobius niger. The sequence goes on from JAHWFP010162210.1 coordinate 60,751, forward strand.
CAAGGTTTTGCGGCGTTAAGCATTCCCAGAATGGAAAGCCGAAAATATTTTAGGATAAGATACGTGTCTCAGGATAGCAGTTGATTAGATATTGGTTCAGCCTCCATCTTGCTTCTGGGCGCCCACTTCTGGCTTGGTACTAAAAAAAATTTTTTAGAACTGACAGAAAAATGTTTAAATGAACATTTGCGGTTTGTAACTTAAAGATGCCAGTAAAGTCGTGCTTTTGAAAATCGCGTCGCAGAAGTAGCAGGAACATTTTGCCACTGGGTAGGTCATCTGGTTCACCAACGTATATTTAGGGTCAAAATATATGCTAAATAAATTACTTCAGAAAGAATGCGATGACTGCAAAATTGGCAAAAATGTACAACCAACGCTTGTAGCCTACACTGTTCAAAACTTATTTTCGCACTTTCAAAAAGAAGATATCACTACTTGTGTCTTCTTCAGGCACACCTCTAAAATGTTCGCTTTTCTTCGACATTACTGGCTTTTTGAATTTGGCAAACACTGGCCTCCGGTATTTTCAATCTGACTATTTGCAAGGTATTAGCGATACCTTCGTTTTGAAAGTGCGCAAAATTGAGTTTTAACCATTGTACGAACGTTAATGAAGACTTTCAGAGTAGTTCCAATAACAGTTTTTTTCAATGTTTACTAACAAAATGAAGCCGCAGCTTGGATGAAATAAATAATAAGATAGCCTACGTAAAGAAAAAAATATGAGAAATTGAAGAAATTGAATCGTACACTGGGTCCGAGTAGTTGCAGTTTTTGCTACTCGGCTTGGCACGGTCTCGGTTGATCTCTACTTTAGTTGAGTGAAGGTACAACAGGCGCGTGTGCGCAGAGCACCACCCGTGGAAGAGATTAGCGGGGAGGAAACACAAAATTTAGTTCGGAAAAGGGAACAAAAAAAACTATTGGTAAGCATTTTCAGAAAATCAGTAAAGCTGTTCACATTTTAATGTCAGCCAGAGATCGATCATCAGTCACATCTCAAGAGATTAAGTTTAACAATTTAATGTTTATGTCAACTCCTATACAAGCATAGCGTCCAGTTCGGGAGTGTACCAATGTTGCCGACCACTGATTGACGATGACATTTAAGAGAGGCAGTACCCTATTTGCTTATACTGCTTCTGAACATGAAATAAAGAAACTGACCAATGGACTATCACTTAAAAGTTGTTTCTCGAGCCTTTTATGAAAAAAATCGGTGCGGGCGGGTGGTTTTTTTTGTTTTATTATTTACTTTTTTTACCATAATATAGGGGTTGTAATTTAAACTTTAATTTAATTTTAATTTGATAACTGCAGACCTGACCTCCTTCCGTTTATAACCATAAAACCAAGGTTCCAATACTAGTTGGTCCAAAATTGTTGCGTGCTACAACAAAATATCAGAATCCAGAACTTTTCGTGAATGTTTTGCCAATTCTGGCTTGTTATACCCTATAAATGTTTTCATTTCACATGGCAGATAACACCCCCGTTCATTTGACGTACTAAGGTGAGGAACTACATACCACATCACATTGACCAACACCTTGAGGAAGTTTGTTCCAGCTGTGTGAACCAAAGTATTATGAAAACCTAGCTTAAAAGCTTCGAGCCAGTCGATAACAGCATTGTGTAGTTGAAATTTACTGTTGGTGGGATGAGTGTGCCTGTCTGGTAAACGCAGTCTTTGGCTACTAGCTTAATAGTACGTCGAAAAAAAATTTTTGAGAAACAGTTTTAGTTTCTGGTGCTTTCACTTCTGGCTCAGTTATGAAATATGTAATGTACCGTCCAAAGTCACCAACAATGTCCAATACACGTGCGTGAGGGAAAATAAGATCACTGCAGTCTTTCGTCTTGGAATTAGCCACGTGTGCGATAACATTACATTCGTCAACATTCAGTCCTTCCGGAAGGACAAAGTTATCAGTTCGACCCAATGTTTTGTTTATGATACTCTGGTAAACCTGCAATAAGGTGCAATTTGTTCCATAGCCACCAAAAATTCCCCACGGGCGAATTTCGATCGATTTATACACTAGCCGTACTGACACAGCTGCGAGTTGGCCATGGCTGAACGTAAACAAACTTAAAAGCGATACACGTAACGCACTTGCATTCGTAAAGTAATCCAAGTGATCCAAAACGGTTCTAATAAATAAAAAGTGGAAACCAAACCAAGCTATACCAAAAGCTTTAGCTTAGAGCGTCTACGATTGGCTTTAACCCAGTTGCATGCCGAGCCGAGAGCCAATCAGCACACGCGATGCATTGCATGACTCGACCAAGCAGAACAACAGAGATAGAAAGAAGCACCAATAGCATTCTGACGCAAACTGAACGGGAACGAGTGACGTCAAACATTTTCCATCCTGCTTTACTCTTAATGCAAGGAAGTTGTGACGTTAGCGTAATATAGCGCCTTAACCGAAAGTACAACTAGGCTATTGGCTCTTCTTAACTATCTGCATTCTGTGCTGTCGTTGATCGTTTATTGTCCCGTTGCACACGTTTTTGCAGTGACAATCGCCTACACACCATTTTCACTAACCGACGTAGGAAATCGATGAATTACGAACACTCTCACAAAAAAAAGTCTGGTGAATTCAAAATTCGTTAGAACAGATCGTGAGTTTACATTTCTGGTTGCCGTAAACCAAAAAAAAAGGTCGGTGCGGGGGGGTTTGGAGTCCGTGCGGCGGGACTTGCGAAACTTTTTTTAAATGGCCTTATGCATTAAATTTTGTGAAGTGTTAGGATAACATTATTCACATCAGCATTCATCGTTGTCATAAGAGTACAGGATTGTTGGGAAGCCAGCAACACAGACAATATTGTAACAAAATAAATACGAGCATAACAGTAGAACAAGTTTGAAAAAATGTGCGCATATAGGGTTAAACCCAAATAATTATGTAAAACAGCATTTTATTACTTTTTTTTTCCAATGATTAATTACATAACACTTTGATAGAGAGAGGCACTGCATCAACAGACAACTCTTGTTGGTAGTAAAGGTCTTTTTCACATCTAAAATACTTCTTATTTGGAGTGGTTTTGGTGTTGCAAACTATGGAGACATGCGCAAGATTTAACGGTAATTCACAAGAAGGCAAATTATCCGGAAAAATCATCAGACAGAAGTAAGGTCACCAAAAAATAATGCTATTGCTTTTGACTTTTTACATAATTCTCTCATATAAGAGAATGTAGGCTTGGCTTTTTAATACACATTCTTCCGTCACCTCCGACACGTGACTGTCACTTATGGAATACCATTTGCCTGGTGGTGGCTCGGCAGTGCACGACTTGCAGTCGTCACTGCTCTTGTTGGCTGGCGAACTACTACCATTTTCACAAATAGTTTTCCTCGCCATTTCTGACACTAGCCGATTGATTTCATATTGGCCAGCAGGCTTGCGGTTCAAAAACCGCAGACAGTCTTCCGTCATTTTTGGACGAACCTTGACAAAGGCAATGTAGTGGCCACTGGCAAGGCGGCCGCTGTGTTGCACCACACCATATAATGAATACAAGACATGGCTCTGTCCTTTACTCATGTTTGGTAAACCCTGCAATTGAAACAAGCATTAATTTTAAATATATCTCGAACACACAAGAGTTTCACGTCTGTTGAAAGCCTACCCTTAATTTCAAACTAAGTTGTCACTGAACTTATGTTCGGATAGAGCCTTTCTATAATTTTGAATCATTTAATATAATTTAAAAGATTACATCTCATAAGTACTGGCTTTCTTTCATTAAAAGCAGCGACAGTCATTACCACTGATTAGTAATTAGTATGCATTTCAGCTACTTGTACTTCATATTTCTGGACAGACAACAGCAATTGTGAAGTAACTATAGGCATCAGTTTGCCAGAATTTACAGTAACATTCCACACGTATTGGATGCAAATGGGGAATACCGTAAATCGTGTATTAAAAGCACAGTTGAAGCTAAAGCCCACCCCCTTAAAATGCTGTAAAGTCAAAATCATGAAATATGGAGTTATAAAGCCCACCCCCCTCCAATTGTCGTTTTTCTACGAAAAATTACCTAAAAGTTATACGATGTGAATAAAGATAGTACTGCTTGCTATTTTTACTGGCCCCTTCTCCCTCCCTGTAGTAACAGTGGACTCTTCCTTTAGCTCCTAGCACCTGCACAAGGCATCTCTCACCGAAGCATCCTCCCTTCTTCATAGCAATTAAAAGGATGTAAAAATTGGTCTTTCAGACATCGTTCAAAAGCTTCAAATTTTCTGTAATAGACGTCCAGAAAGGTTAGAAAATTGATAATGCTTGATTTAAAGCCCACCCCCTATTTTTGCCAAATTAACTGCATAAGCCCATGGGCGTTTAATCCACGATTTACGGTATATAATTTTCAAGACCAGCACGATGCCATTTGGATTTAGCTTCAAGAAATAAAAATTGCAAAAAAGACAAGAAAGACACTTGAGGCATTGCAATTTATGAAGTTTGGAATTCACACCAATACAGGGTGAACCAAGATTATGTACCCATGTTGTTTGAAAGCAACAATGACCACGCTTGCAACAATGCCCTTTCCAGAAGGAAAGATTAGTAATGCGGGTGGTGTATTCTAGCAAGGGATTGTTGCGGGTGGTGTATTCTAGAAAGGGATTGTTACAAGCATAGCTCAACAATGGGTACATAATTTTGGTTCACCCTGTATAATGATATTTTATGACAAATAGCCGTAATGATAAACACCTATTTTGGATCGAAACTAGGAATGCACCGAATATTTCGTAATTGTTTGGTATTCGGCCAAAACCTCAAGTAATTGGTATTCGGCTGAATAACGATATTCGGTATTCAACCAAATAGCGTTAAGATTTGTTTGTATTCGGCCGAATAATTTTTTAGTAAAACAGGGTTCATACAGAGCAGCAACTTTTTTTTCAAGTAAATTCCAGTATTTTTTTTTTTTTTAGTTGTTTAGTATGTTATAATATGTAGTTTTACCAATCTTCCAGTAGAATCTAAAACTTTAAACACAAAGGCATGGACACTTTCCCGTTCGTGCAGTGATCAGTACAAAGTCAAATTCAACTACAAGTGGTATGGACGACAGAGAGGAATAGCTAGCGGGGTACGGTGCTTTTTCTGTAACCGGAAGTGCTCCGTCTTTTCAGAGATAGAAAAAGAAAATTGACGACAGCACTAACTAATTAAATAAGTGACATGAAACTAAACCTTTACAAAGCAATTACGCAGAGCGCCCATGATGAGTTAACTCGTACAGTGTTGCTGTCCTGAACCGATGACGAGTTAACTCGTCATATGCACTGGCTATTCAATGCACGTTTTCTAACGGTGGGATATAGCTACAGCTAAGTTAAAGGTATTGGGGCATTCAGAATGCTTTATTTTCGACATGGAAATAGTATTTAGCACTACAAAAACTATCACACACTACCAGCACGTGTCACGTATTGACGAGTGTGATTTTCGTGGCAGACGTGCTTGCGCAATAGACAACGTTGTATACGCCTTTAGTCCCGTAAACAACGTAAGCAACTACAATGTTGTTTTCAATTGATTTTAAGGCTGGGCCGATACCGATCTCTGCCGATATTTGCAGTATCGGTATCGGCGGTAAAACCCACATAAATCGGTAATAAACCAAATCGAAGATATTTTCACTTCTCGTCGACCAAATTTGACGTTTGAATACACCATTTTGAAGGTTTTTTCGCCAGCTTTCCAATGGTCCAAACTGCAAGCAGCATTCTCTTACTGTTAAGAAGTTACAAGACAAAATGTTAAAATTTTAATGGGGTTTTGTGTTTTTAGATGATATTTGCTATGCAACATTATTTTAAACCAATATTAAAAAAAAAATTATATTTATTTAGGCCAATGCTTTGTTTATGCAATGATTTCAAAAGTAATTTTTTTTTTATAAAGACATACTTCAGTATTACATTTTTCGGTCAGTTGGGAACTTGGCTCAGTTATTGGTGATTTGGTATCCGTAACAAAGTTGATCGTCCTAGCTTTACTAATAAGTTTAATGCGGTAGCAAGGGAAGAAATGTGAATTCAGTAGAATTACAGTACTAGATGTAAAAACTAAAGAAAACGTTAATTTATGTAGAAACACAGACTTATGTCTGGTTAAATATAAATCTACACAATTTTTTTTTTTTATTAGGGACTCTTTATGAATTATTTTATTTATCTGAAATAACTGCAACGCCCCAAGGAGCAATTAAGCCGTTAAAAAAAAGAAGAAAAAAAGATCGGTCGCGGCAGATTTTTTTCTTCGAAATCGGTATCGGAGCGGATCGGTAAAAAGTGGCATCGGCCCAGCCTAATTGTTTTATAACAAAGTTTTATAATAAATGGTCTTCTAAACAATGCATAAGACAACAATAAATATTACCAAGAAAGCTTCTACGATACAATGACGAATTAAGTTCGTTATGCGGTACAGATAAGCTCCATTCAGAAGCTCTAGCGGTTTTAGTAATACGCTCCAGCCCGCATGACGAGTTATATTTAGGTTTTTTAGGGGAAAATCCCCGTAGAGGGCACCAATTTTATAGTATTTATAAGAATCCAAACATAAAAATCAACATATTACAAAAATAAAAAGAAATTGGGCAAGGAGGAAAGTTCAACAATCCAACTTGGGCACTCAACGTGTTAATTGCAGGAGAAAACCGTTAGTTTAGCTAGAGTTAAGAATTCAACTATTTTCCAGTATCAAAAATAAATTTCAAGCATATTCCAGTATTTTCCAGTGTAGAAATTTTTTCCAAGTAGTATCCACTATTTCCAGTATCTTGTACGAACCCTGTATAAATTTATGCCCTTTTCTGCCTTTTTTCAAGGCCTAATACGGAACTGAACATTTTATGACAGGGAGAGCAAGTTTTTCAAAGGGTGGAAATTTGTTTTATACCTTTACTTCCGTTTCGTCGCTTTTTATCATCAGGAAACCTGGTCAACAATGTGCATACCCTTAATCACTATGGTCGCACACTTTTATCAACATTGTAAGGCCATGGAAAGAAATTGTTTTGGTTCTCAAGCATTTTTTACGAGCCAAAAAAATCACCAGGCTTTTGCTTATTTTTTTTATTTTGGTTTGAAACTAAGTAACCTATCATCTCAAATTGGTTCTTTCTGTTTAGATTGTGGTAGTAGATTTCTAAACTTTCAAACTACAACTAAACCTAATGCTTGCTGGATAACGTTATGTGCAAGAAAGCTCATTTATCTCAAAACCTTTAAGGTTTGCAGGTCACTTTTTTCATTTAGCCAAAAAAGAGTCAGTCACCAGGAAGGGAGTGAGAACCGACAATTTTTTTTTCAAGGCCTAATTGTTTCATTTAGGATATTCAGCAGAACAATCGGTCAAGTGTTCGTCCGAAAAATTCGGTATTCGGACAAATAATTGTTCGATGCCGAATATTCAGTAAGATATTCAGCAAGTTGAGTGTTAGGTTATGTATTCAGTATTGGTTGGTTAAGTATCCTCAATTGAAAGTTAAATTTGCTTTGTAAAACCAACGCCATACATAACAGCGAATGGGCAACTTTTCCATGTATAAATATAGTGCTAAAGTGTCAGTATTCTGGCATAGCAGTGGAGAACAGACCTTTCGGGGTGGTTGTGCCCAAATGCGTCTGCTGTAAATCATTATTTAAAATAAACAGCTCTTAGTTGGCAAGATAGAAAACTTGCAGCCAATTCTAGTATTACAAAAATGGGATATAAAGCCCAATTTATTTAGGAAAAAAGATGAAACAGGTTTTATTCCTTTATTTCAATGGGTGAAAAGATTTGTTGTTGCTAGAAGTGAATTGCGAGCCTTTATTTCTGGGCCTAAATGAAGTACTTAAAGGGTTAACATTGAAAAAGATGAAAAGTGCCTCATGCAATTTCAATTTTACCAATGGTGGCAATCCTAAAAATTAGACCAAATCATTATTATTACATGATGTACAATAGAAATTTAAAGTTAAGTGCCATAATATTTTAGATAGGAGCACATTATATAGTTTCAGTAATTAAAGGGAATAGCTCAACCTAAAAAAAGTTAACCATTATTTAATAAGGTTTATTTTTCATGAAAAACATACCAAACATATGGAGCTGCAAAATGGAGCCAGGTCCAATAAGATAGGAAAATCAACATGGCGATTTACCTTCCGCAACGTATAACCAACCTGCAATTAAAAGCAATACATTACGACTGTTAATGAATACGGTAAACTTCTACGCCCTAACTAATATTACTACAACTTTTAGTTTATGAACATATGGTTTAAAAGCACACAATGAAAATAAAAAGTTAGTGGTCAGGATCATAATACAGATCGTTACTAACGTATAACACTGAGAAAATTGAAGTGTGTGGCTTGTGTTTAGACATGGTTTTTTTAAGAAAGTCTTGTAGATATTGCACAATCACCTTCATTCGCAGACTTATGTACAATTGGAGTATTACAGGGTGTTAAAAAAAGAACAATCCATCAATTTCGACTTAACTCCCTACTGCAGGCCAGAGCTCTAGCACTGTATGGATTTTCAAGCTGCTGTAATTATGCCGACATGGTGGTACTCCAAGGTGCTCAGGTACTCAGTGGTACTCCAAGGTACTCAGGTACTCAGTGGTACTCCAAGGGCTCATAAAAAAATGCATTTGCTGTCAAGACATATGCACAACCATAAAACTTGAAGGGATGGGAATAACATTACCTTGGAAATGGTGCTGCTTTTTAACAACCAATATTATGGAGTGCTGTACAGTTCACCAATGACCTTATAGTGGCGAGCAAGGGAGGGTCCGAGAGGCAGGGACCAAGACTAGGAAGCAGCAGTTTCTCAGAAGGATTACTGCACCTGGCAAGATGGTGTGGGATTTGTGTCCAACAGGACACACGATTGCTGAGGCAAAGGGCCTATGATTGTATACAGGGCACTGGTTAAGGTTACAGAAACTATGGACAACTGAACACTTCTTAAACAAACCTCTTGCTGCTTATATTATAACATTGTGGTGGTAAAGTTTTTATACGGTTTCATGATTTATTTGCCCACTTCCTTATCCTCTTGTACCTTGTGTAGAATGCATTAAGAAGTAATTTATTAATACGTACTAACCTGCTGAAATCTCTTCAAATGAAGTGTTAAGACTGCTGGAGGGCTAAATATCAGTAATTGTTTGCTTGCATTACTATACACAACTTCTGGTTTCTTGCCTGAAACAAAATAAGACAGTTAAAGTCCTCACAAAGGTTAACATGTAGTATAGTATGGAAGTTCCAACAGTAGTACAGAAACTGGATAAATAGGCAGACACACGGCCGAAGCTGTAACCATCATGACCCTTACACATTAAATATGTCTACTGTAAACGTAAAGAGGCCAACTCATGACTAATTGCAACCCTTTTGTCATTTTTGCGACCACCTTAGTTTTTGATTGCTAAATACGACCTACTGTAACCAAAATGAGTACCAGTTACGACGAATTGTAAACATTTTGCTGCCACTTTGGTTTTTGATCGACAAATACGACCTACTGTAGAGAATGGTACGTTACGAGTGACGACTACAAACATTTTGAGACCACAAAAATTCTTAAACCCAAGTGAAGTAGACGTAAATTGTGACCAATAATTGTATGTTTTTTTACAGCCTAAAAGAAAACCCTACTATCTACTGTAGGGTATCTGTTGTATCTACTGTTCCATTTATTGAAACATATTCGATCAACAAATGCACATGAAAACGCATAAGAAAGCACTTTACTGTTTGCTGTTTATGGTCTAAAATTTTTAGTAAGAGATCCTACGAATTTTCTATTAGAATTTCGTACGAAAATCAAAATCGTTCCTCTCGCCTTTTGGCGCCGCAGCAAAACCTTCAAAGTATATTTGACATCGCTACGCTACCTTGAATTCTCCATGCTGAGCGCTTAAAACCTGACGAATGACTACGTTTCAGTTGGATGACGCACAATTTTCAGTTGGGTGGAAAGAATTATTTGTGAAGATTACGGTACTAGTATCAGTTATGTCAGTGTTAATTTTGATTTAGCAAAGCGATACAACACAGAATTAATTTGATACGAGTGAAATTTTATACAAATCTGTTAAGCCATACTGCACGTTCCTACAATAAAAAAAAATGATAAGCAGAGAAAAATATAGGTCCAACCTGGAAAACCCAGGAAATCAATGGAGTTTCTGAATGCCACTTGATGCTTTGCTTAAGGGCTGGTTTATGGACCGCACGCAATGCCTAGAGAAGACATGTGGCACCGCATCCAGAAGGAATTTTGTTGTGTATTGATTTTGGCCATTCCTAACCATGGGTACCAAAAATGTGGGCACGAATGATGTTTGGGATGATTAATCTCATGTGGCCCTTGCTATGCCACATGATTTTGTCCGGTGGGCCTTGAGCCACATAAGGAAGAGCAACTTCCTATCCAGTCCTTCTTGTTCCTGTTCTTAGGTGGAAAGCATGTCCTTTTCGTCTTCTATAAGATTATCTTACTAATCGATGCCTTATTTATTGAAGAAGTTGTATTTATTATTTATGATGTCTACCCATAACAAAGTCATGTGTAGAAAATGTGTTTGTTTAACGTCATGCTGAGTACCAAGGAATAAAGAGTGTTGAAATAATTTTGCTTACTCATTGATGTGTGTTTTACGTTAAAATTCGTTATGACACGTGGAGGTTTTCACAGTGTAGCCCAGAGCTAACATCAAATTACTCAGTCCAGCTTTTGTGACCGTCTTTTAAATATTCCATTGTGACTTTGGGCCCTATATGGAACCAGGTTTTAATCAGGTTAAGGGTCTGAAATCAACAATCTTTCTGCCTATCCACGTCTGCTTAGTTTGTTTACATCAAAAATTTGAGCGGAAGGCATGAGCGAATCGTTTGTTCAGCAAGCAGCAGTCCCTAGATCTGTCAGGAAGAGAAAAAAAAAGTCCAGTTGAACGTGGGGGGCCACGTCTGTTTGAGTTGCATTCTGAAATAGGAAAATAGCATACTGCCGCTTACGAGTGGCAACTTGGCTGCTTTGCTGAAACGAACAGTTTCTGACTTGTATCCGTGGTCATGGTTTTGCAGAATTCAAGATTTAACGAAACCAAGTAGCATACTATAGTTTTATTTTAATTTATTAAATAACACCGCACCAGCACAAAACCAGACCGTAAAACGCACAAAACCGTACCGGCCTCAGCAAGAGAAGCAGAAACCACTGCTTGCCTGTGGTTCCATTCTACTGAATGTTAAGGCACCCAAATTTAGGCCTATTAATGGCTGAAATCAAGCTGATCTCGCCCATAGAAATCCTTAGGCAGACCGTTTCACTCTTGTCTGGGCTCGTCAGTAAAGAATACTCTGTGGATGAGAGCACAGGGACGTTGCTGGTGGTAATTTAACAAGCACAAAACTGAACCGCCCTCAGCAAGCTCTAGTCCAGAATATTCTCTACTGGCGAGCCCAAACAAGATCTGTCTAGAGATCTCTGTGAGCGATAGCACCTTGATTTCAAGTTATCAACTGCCAGGCCCAAATCTTGGTGCCTAACATTCAGTAAGCTAAAAATGGAGCTCAAGGCACTCAGTGCTTTCCGCTTTTCGGATTACTGAGGTTTTGTACTTGTTAAATAACCACCAGTAACGTGCCTTTGTTCTCATCCACCAAGTGTACTCTACTGAGAAGCCTAAACTAGGCTGAAACAGTCTGTCTAGTGTTCTCTGCGGGTGAGAACAGCTTGATTTCAAGTAAATACCGTAAATCCCCTATTAAACGCCCATGGGCTTCTAAAATTAATTCGATAAAAAAGAGGAGGGGGCATTAAAAAAGCTACTACAAGATTTCTGGTCTTTTTGGGGGTATTTTTCGAGTGGGCATTTAGGCCTAAATCCACCGCGGAAAAGTTAGCCTTTCACGTACGTGATCTGGGTTCAGTTTAGCATTAACTTTTTATTAGCTTTATTCTCATTTATTTACAAATTTAATTACTAAAATCTTCACTAATTTCCGCTCATTTTCAAAAAGAAGACCCTCCTCAGTCTTGCACATTTTCGACAAAACTTCGTCTGTCTTCTTCAAGCTCCCTTAAGAAATGAGTCGAACTCTGGTTACATCTTCTACTGTGACTACGACATTTTTCCTCCTTTCTTTGAGTAGTAGTCAAAGTAATAGAAGAAGTAACCAGAGTTCGACTCATTCCTTAAGGGAGCCTGACGAAACAGAATTTTCGTTGAAAATTTGCAAGACTAAGGAGGGTCTACTTTTTGAAAATGAGCGGAATTACCAATTTAGTTTATTAGATCGTCGTCCTTCCAATATCTAACAAAATTCAAAATTAAGACTAATTTCTAATCATCACGATGAAATTAATTTTCACGACGGGGGGGGGCTAGAGTAATGTCATAACGGACGTGGTGGACTGGATGTTTTAAGTGCTTACGACACTGGACGAATGGATCACGTGATCGTGGTTCCTCACATCCACTACTGGGGCTCCACGCATCCAAACCTACAAGTTCACTTTCCATTACTCGCTCCAGGAAAAACAGAAAATGATGTCATAAATGAGTCAAGAGATGTGCTTCTCGGTCATGAATCCTGTCTGTTTAAAAGATCGGTGATGGTTAGAAATTAGTTTTAACTTTGAATTATGTTATGGTATTTTCAATTGTTAGATATTTGAAGGAGGGCGCATCTAAATTTGACAATATTTGAGAATAAAGGCAAAGCATTTTTGCTAGACTGAATCCATATTACGCATGTTAATGATCTATCGCACAGGTAGTATTACCGACTTTTGCGTGATTACAAATGCTAAAGTGGATAGTGTTGAATTAAATGTTGATTTTGTTAAATAAATGAAGCCTTTCGTTAATTATGCTACCGAAATACAAGATTTAAAGGGATTTAACATTGAAACATTTGAAGCCTTTAGCCAATTTCACGATTAACTAAAACACACGGTGGGGGTCGGGGGCATTAATAAAGCTATTTACAATTTCTGACTAAGGTATTTTTTGGGGTTGGGGTGGCCATTTAATAGGTGATTTATGGTAACACTATTTTGAAACATCGTTGTTTAGATTTACAGTGTTTATAAATATAAGCCGAAACTTTTCTACGATCTCCGCTATGCTACGCGTACCATAAACTAACAGAACCATGCAGGAAAATCACCATTTGGGGGAAAAAGCCCGGAGGTCTACGCTAACCTCTACTATGCTAGTTGTATCGTAAGCGCCAGAAACATGCAAGAAAATAAAGGAGCCATTTTCGGAAAAAAAAAACTACGCCAACCATAGAGGTAACAGTTGAATCAGAAGCGCACTTTTTAAAATATTCTTCGGTGGTGGAGGTGTAAATTAATTCTTTTCTGTCAATACTCAACGACTGGTACACCTCTATAAATTCCTGTTATTTTTGATGGGCAAATAGCCCAGTGGCCAAATTTAAAGGTTTTGCCCGTCCCCTTGTTCTTATCCCAAACATGTCTACAGGTTACACGCCTTAACATTGTTAACTATTAGCACTCTTAATGTTCAGACACTTTAAGGATTCCACTGTTGTTAAGATGTTTTTGTTGACTAAACCCACAAATTACTACTTTATGAAAAATGTATTGATTAATTAGTGCTTTCTTAATCATTTATTTACTTACTGTACAGTGAAACCTCTTTAGGCCAAACAAAAAATATTGTTTGGTTTGTGTTACGCAGAAAAAAAAAAAAATTACTATATCAGTAAGTCTTATTCAAAAATTAATTTTTTTTTTCATGCAATAAGTATGCATTCATGTTTACGGAGCAATTTTTTCCTTTATTCAGGAAGCATTTGAACCATTTTTGTATAGTAGGGAGGGGATTTATTTTCCTTAGAAAGAAAAAATGTTTAGGGTCGGCTCGTAAAAATAGGGCCGGTAGCGCAAACCAAACCACTTTTTTTTTGTTTGGCCTTAATGTCCAGAAACTTTAAGAATTCCATTGTTGTACGATGTTTGTTGAGTAATTCTATAGCCTAATAAGGTTTAACTGTACAGAAGGAAAGGTTCAATAAGAGTGCGGCACAGACACGAGATTCCTGCCGAGATCTAATTTCACTGTCTAACAAAGTGACGAGAAGCACAACACATTCAGTTGTTATAAGCGGACTAAGCACGAATAATTGATGAGTAGTTTCTAGAAAGCGCTTTTATACAATATTTTAAGTAATTTAATTTGGACTTGCAACGATTGGAAATTAGCGAGACATCCAAATATTAAGAACATATTTACAGTAAAACGCTGTTGCCGGGTGTTAACGTTTATTCACTAAAATAAAAAATTGTAACATAATGTGTAAACAATAACAATTAATATCAATATTCGTGCACTCCCAGACAAGCCAGCTCTATATTGGTCCTTCACCAGAAGTTATGCAAAGGTTCACGGAGAATTAATTGATAAAAAATGAACTTACCATCTCCTTTAAGATCAAGCTTCTCCTGCCGAAGTTTGGTGCAGTTTTCACATCCGAACCTATTGTTGCCCGTCAAGAGTTCCGGGGCTGTAAATTGGTTTAAACAGGATAAGACGGAACATTCGTGGGAAGACGCCATGTAGCGAGGAGCTAATGTAGTTAGTGATTTAGCGATCCAATCCTGCTTGAAGCGGGACTTCTGCAGTTTGGTCCAGTGTCCTTTCTCGTCCCCAACCTCTTTTTCAACAGATGGAGTAAAAGCACCTTCAGCACCACTCTCTCCCCCTTTACCACGTTCATTTTCAGACGTCGTAGTCGTCGTCACCGGCAAACAAAGCTTACCAGAACCATCACCTGCTTGCATAATTGCACCACCACAATGTCTCGCTGATTCTTCTAGACAGCCACCCGTACGACCATCACACATGGACATATCCTCCATTCGCGAACAAAGTTCTGTGTCGAAAGGCAGTGCCATTATACCCCCGGGTGTCTGTGGTGATTGAATCTCACTGCTGGCAGCACTCTGAGCCTCCAACTCCGTCAGTTTGCTGCATGATTCACTCACAGACTCTTCTTCAGTGACAGTTCCTTTATCTCCCTCCGCTAAAGGAGCTTCCGACTTGGGTGACAGGATGATATTGGAATCAAGCTTATCTAACCGAAGGCTTGCCACTGTGCTCTCACTCTCAGCGTTGTCCTCCTCGTCGGCATCGCTAGTTTCTGCATATCAAAACAAAAATTGCTTATGAGGAATGGCTGAGCAAATCAAGAGAAATACAGCAGATTCACAGTATTAAATCACAAGTCTGAAGTCACTGAATAAGGCACTGAAAAAAAAATAGCAGCTATGACCAATTAAATTTATTTACACAAATCTAAGCTGCACATATAAATAATCATTTTTTTTCTGCAAATCGTCTAGTAAACGTCCATGTTCTTGTAAGTGCAGGTCTACATTTTGCCAGTCGGAAAATGGAATTCTACCACAGAACTCGTTCCTGCAGGACAATTGAAGTTCGAGTTGAATGCGATGAAGCTGTGTTAATAAATGGGATTCCTCTTTTGGTTTCGGTACATTTGATAGTCTTAACTTTGCATATTTAAATGCTAAATTATGCAAATATTGCGACGTATTTGCCTCTTTCTGCCACGCTCCCGCTCATATACTAACCACTTTCCGTTTGAGGCTGGTAAAACCGCACCAGGTAGACAGGAGGGAGTTAATGTTAACACAGCTTCGTCAGATTCTATTTTGAGAACCTTAATTCTCCTGCGAGAACAAGCTCTCTGATAAAATTACCATTCCTCCTTCGTAAAATACTCCTTGAATTTTGAATTTGAAGACTCTGATGATGACGAGTCTTGTGATACTAAACTACACCTGTACATGGTGTTATTGAATACTTTTAATGAATATGTTGGACTTCATAAAAGGTGTACGTAATGATGAAATAAATCTTTTTGTGATGGAAAAAAAATTACTTCGAGCTTCATTCAAATACCGTGAGATTTCATAACGCTCCAAGCATTTTGCTCTAAGAAGTTCAAACGGGAACCTTGCCTCTTCCAAACTAGAAAAAATAAAAAGCCAACGGCCTTTAACGGGTCCACTATCATCCACAGCATATTGACCTCAAGTCCCACTGCTGAGCCTTCACATGCGCGAGGGGCCCAGAGTCTCCTGCAGTACATTCCTGGGGAAGGCCAATCCCCCTTCCAACCCGACTCTGGCAGGAAATTTGAGCATTTCCAGTGAAATTAAGGTGAGTATTTTTTGAATCAAGTGAAAAGATAATTGCTTTAGTTAAAAACCCACTACTAAAAAGTACAAGAGTATCGAAAGAATAAATCAGTTTGGTTTGGCATTTCAACCTAAGTATCAGGGGTGGAAAAGCCTGTATCAGTGACGCATCTAGACCTTGAATCTCAAATTTACATTTACCTGAAGCATCATTTCCTACTTCATCTCCAGTTCGTGGCGTATCCTCAGCTTTCGTACTGTCCTGAGAAACGCGTGTAACGGAGACGTCGGGACCATCGAGAACACCAAGCTCTTTTTGTTTACCTTTATTTTTCTGTGTAAGGGGAAAAAAACACAGTTTTAAAGTTAAAATTAGTTTTTACTTATTCTGAAATACAGTACTTAACCTTTAGCAGGGTACGTACTCGTCTGTAACTTAAAAATTCCAGGATTTTTCAACTACAGGTCAATGAAAATTCGAGGGTCAGAAATTAAGAGAAAATGAGGCAATAAAAGATAAATTTGTTAAATATGAAATTTTATCAACACTGTGGCAAGATGTGACAGATTTTGTTCCATTAATGACACTGGTGAAACACACTAACAGTACCATCACCATTAGCTTTTTTTTTTAATTTATTTTTTGTTCAAGTAAAAAAAGTTCAACGCAAAAAAAGTTCAACGTACAACATAAACGTCATTTTCTGTTATGGGAATATCCAGGACTATACCAAGACTTGAGGGATATTTCGAATTTTTTAAGGACTTGTCCAGGCCTGGAAGTAATTTTTATTTTCCAGGACATTTCCAGGTTTTCAAGAACCCGTACGAACCCTGCTTTAGTTATTGGCTGCTAAGAATTAATTAATAATAATAATAATAACTTTATTCGCAAAGGAAACGAATCGGACCAGAGATGGGCTTGACAGCCACTGACACTTGGCCTAACAAAAAGAAACATACACTTGCTTGAGAAAATAAAATGTATCTACACTAAAAATAAAAATGAATTTTTGAAAGGAACCTAAAGGAACCCAGTCGTGGTGTTGTACGTGACATAAAATGATAATCATAAAAAGAAACATGGACGTGCCATGACCAGTGTCCTTTGTTAAAATATAATGCTTATAGATTAAAACAAAAAAAAGAGTTATTTACAATAAAAAAGGTAAAATACAGTTAAACTCAATAACGTTTCAAAAACCTAGATAGGTCAACTAATTTTAAATTCTTCCTGAAAACAGACACAGAAAAGGCATTAACCAAATGTGATGGAAGAGAGTTCCATACTGCAACTATTCGCTGTCCAAAGAAAAACTTCCGACAGTCCAATTTAGCTTTCCCAATAATTAACTTAAAATTATGACCTCTCGTTACACTATTGTTACGGAGACGGACCATCTCCGAGTAATTAAAGTCCATGGTGTAGTGCATAATTTGGTATGTCATGACCAGATCGGCCCTCAAGCGTCTTAATTCTAATGAATCTAAACCAATCTTTGCTAGTCTTTCGTTGTAAGTTAGATTATGCATTCCCACCAGGCTTTTTGTGAACCGTCTCTGTACGTTCTCTATCAAATCGATGTCACCCAATAAGTGTGTGTGGGGGGGGGACCAAACAGGACTCGCATATTCCAAAATTGGGCGAACGTCAAGTCTTCTACGCAGAGATCATAACTGAGGTATTTTTATAAGTAAAACAGCGTTTGATCATAGCTACTTTACAGTGAGCTGACCAAGAAACAAAATTACAATGTGTACTGAATATTAGATCTGATGTGGACCAAACTCCTAAGTCTGTTGTTTGGGTAACTCAGATTTCATTGGCAATCTCTTTGTAGAATTTTGTAGTAGCCATCAAGCCCAATAGCCCGACTTGGCTTAAAGGAGTATACAATACATAGCACGTTAGAGGGTGAAAAGTATATCTCCAGGCTTGGTAAGTTGATATACCCATTTAGAAGTGGAGGTACGACGCCATTGTCAGCAATACAATTGTTTGTAAAAAAAAAACCATTAAAACTTATTTGCTTTAGTGAGATCATCCGACAAAAATTTATCTCCCACCTTCAGAGGGGGTATTGATTGCTTGCTTCCCAGCTTAGTTTCCATAAATTTATGTAGGGAAGTTTTATTACCCTGTTTGATAAGTTGGCACTCAGCTGCTTCCTTCAGCTAAGGCATTTACCTTAGTTGTGTATGCTTTGCTACTTTCAATATAGCCGAGTCGAATATCCTCAGTGGGATACTTGCATAGAATGTGCCAACGTTTTAATTTCTTAAGACGTAATTTTCGTAGGACAAAAGGCATCTTACAAGAAGTGCTGT
This sequence comes from Lithobius niger, assembly GCA_023313725.1. NCBI lineage: Eukaryota > Metazoa > Arthropoda > Chilopoda > Lithobiomorpha > Lithobiidae > Lithobius > Lithobius niger. The sequence continues at coordinate 79,329 of JAHWFP010162210.1, forward strand.
AACTGGAGGAAGTCTGGTTTGAAATTACACCCTCGTTAATCTTAGCACGGAACAAGTCCCAAATAATGCCTATGTTATCCTCATTATGTAATAATGACCAATCTACATCCATTAGGAAGTTTCATAACCCAGAAAAGTTTATTCGCCAATTTTTCATGGAAAGACTGGACAAATCTGTACAAGAGGGGACGTTTATATGAGTAGAGACTATGGAATGATCAAGGACATCAATATTGAAAACGACACGGTCACTATCATTGAGAATGATGTCAAGGATATCATTACCTCTAGTAGGTTTATTGACCAATTGGCTTAAATCCAGCTCCGTAACCTGATCTTAAAAAAATTCTCTGAGTAGTGTCAGAAGCCTTCCAAGTGATCCAATTTATTTTGGATTGATTGAAATCGCCTAAATAACGTTAGATCCTGTGCAACTAAAACCAGTTTTAAAATAGTTGCACATGGAACAGATCTGGCCTCGCCGCAGCCATCCGGAACGTACCCAAGAAGAACATTAATGTAATAATCAACACGGATAAGGTGCATTGCTTCTATGTTAGCATCGACATTCAAACAGAGTCATACAACCAAGTCTCTACCACGAATACAAGATCAAAATTGCCACTTTAGCAGTACTTTAAACTCTGCTAATTTGTTTACAAGTCTGCGTGAATTTATAAAAACAAATCGAAGACTGGTGTCTTGTTACTGTTAATTATGTCTTTGCCCAAACATTTAATATAAGAAGCTTATTATCTCCCCACAAGACGGCCGCCTACTCAATTCCCAGCACCGCCCGTCAGCACTATAGTTTGGTTAACAATCCGGTTCGTGCGGCGCAATGGCTAGGTTCACAATAAAGGGTAAGTATTTTAGGATAAATAAAAACTAATTTTATATTTTTAAAACTGCGTTTTCACTCTATCTGAAAATACTTCCTTTTAGTTATTGGCAGATTTTATCCAAAAGGAGGTGGGTCGAGTCGAAACCAAAGATAAAATGCCAAGATGAGACCTGAAACTTCCTAAATTATTACAAAGGCGCCCATCTGAGTCATTGCTTCATGCTTTCAACTGACAGTTGGGCCATCTCAGTTTTGCCCACACGACCGCCTGCCATTACATGTGTCATCGTAAGATTACGTCCAACAGCCACGCTAATATCTCGTACGTAACAGTTGATGAAGGTTGTTTTCTGCGCTAAAAGCATGC
>JAHWFP010162211.1:0-10546 GCA_023313725.1 Lithobius niger
ATATAAAGAACTGCACCAAACCAACCCCGTGATGGAAACATCACGCAGTCATTACAACACCCCGTGCGTAGCACGGGCTTACATCTAGTTTAGGATATATTCAGGTAGGCCCGACTTTTGGACCACCCTGTATATATATATATAATGACGACAAATGTTACTATTAAATTAAATGAAATTAAATTAAATTAAATTAAATTAAATTAAATTAAATTAAATTAAATTAAATTAAATTAAATTAAATTAAATTAAATTAAATTAAATTAAAATTAAATTAAACTAGCAACGTTGAAAAAACAATTATTTTGTCCCATTCAATTGTGATGAAATATGGGGTAGGAGGAACCGTAAATAATGTGTTGAAAATTGGCTGAAAATGGAAAACAAATTGTTGAATGAAGGGAGAGTTCACCTTAAATATTTACCTACATTTTTGGAAGATTACTGCGACATTTTCAACCTTAATTTTACTTGACAAGAATGACTTGTACCGGTAATTTAACGTTAAAAAAAAACGCACCCATGCTGCCTGGGCTATAGCCCAAAAATCTTAACTGAACTCCATTAATTTAATTCGCAAAGAAAATGACTAAAAAAATATGATTTAGTCACAATTAAATTTTTCCTAAACCTGCAATCCTGAAGAATCAATAATAAAGATCACCAAAATTTGCTTGACAATTTGTTGCACAAAAATGTGCTCACTGGTTGCCAGAAAATTTCAGAAACAGGCACTAAAATAGCGTAAAATGATTCAGCCTACAGCACTCCCCCAGACACCTAGGCTGGGTTTTACGGACCCTTTCAAAGGTACTTTTCAAAGGCAAAATCGTATGATGAGTTGGCAACATCGGGAGCCCTGAATAACGGGGTATAGTGGAGGCCTTTCAGCATCCATGCCGAGGGCCCTCAAGGGTGCCAGTCCGACACTGCTTCCGCCAGGGCCCCGCGTAGGCCTGGACGAGGTCAGATGTGACATCTAGTTAACTTTCTAATCCATGGTTGTACTGCGCTGCTTTTCACGTGACTTAGCTTTGCACGTGCGATAAGAAAACATCAGTGAAACGATGGTCACGTGATAACACCAACCCTAAAATTGTACCGTCATAAAACGGAAACGATGATACGTCATGGTCAACGTACGAAAGTAGACCCAACATTTAAGCGCGCCAAAACGTAAATATTAGCAGAATGCGCGAAATATACTTCCCAATATTCAACAGAAAATCTGCCAGACGCCACATTTTAAAATAGATTCTTTTAGCAAGGATTGACTAACGGTAAATAAATAAACCCTTGTTAAAACCTTTTTAAACATTTTTTTAAAACTTACATGTTTAAATTTTTCTTCTTTTTCACTTTCTTTACAGTTAAACTCGGATAAGTCTAGAAACATGCTTGGGTGAACGACCAGTGCATGAACGTACTATCTGTGAAGCCCCCATATTTACGCTACTGGATTTGGAGGCCCGTGGCCGCTTTAGGGCGCATTTACATTCTCGCACCTAGAAGCCAGAAATCATCTGAAATCCAGTCATGGTGGCGGTTTTAGCTCGGCCGGATCGTAGCGAAAACAGTCAATAATGTGATTTCTGAAGGGCTGAGAAAATAGTTACGTCAGAAGGAATTCTTTATCTGATTGTCACGGATTATAAGACTGCAATCATTTACTCAAACGATGTCGAAAATAGCTAACCCAGTTGGCTATGTTACAATGGCAACTACAGTTTTGCCATCGCGATTAAATTCTAGCTGTGAGAATGCAAAGCCGAGTGGTTGGGTAAACGCGCCCTCATTATAGTACAAGTCCAAGCGTGATGTCGTTTCACACTCACGTCCAGTCGAATGCTTCCTTTTTCCTCATCGTTGTGTTAAACTTTTTTTCGCTCGCTAATCCAGCTTCAGCTGTACTAGAATAGCTTAGTTGTTTCCTTCATTCCTTGGAGATTTCAGTTGACCATGACTCAGGTCCGGTCAAGGTCATCACGTTTGTAATGTTTTTACCGGGGCATCGTAGGACTCGGGTATAAATCTGAAAGAGGTAGTATATCATTAAACAATGTTCACCTAAAAAAAATGTAATAGAAATCGGTGAATGAAAGTAAGGGCGCGTTTATGCAACGACTCGCCTTTGCATTCTCGCAGCTAGAACTCAACCGCAAAGGTGACATTGCCATGGTAACAACTCTAAATGGATTAGCTAAATCCGACATCGTTTGCAATCTTATAATCCGTCAATAATATAAAGAATTCCTCATGACGAAACAATTTTCCCAAACGCTTCTGAACTCACGTTATTTGCTGTTTTCGTTGCGAGGCGGCAGACATAAAACCGCCGCCATGTTGGAATTTGACGTGATTTCTAGCTTCTAGCTGCGAGAATGCAAAATCGAGTGGTTGCGTAAACGTGCCCTAAATGTTGCTGGCGAGGGGAAACATGCTATTAAAATGCTAAACGTGCCAGGCAGCGATGCATACTCGCAGTCAGTTGCTTGAGATGACCCATTGCCTAAAGCTTGTAGCACACTACTGCGTTCCGTTCCGTCACGGCACGTCGCAGGCCGTCAAATTTCTGTTTCGATTTAAACATAGGAGTTGATTGTGTTTTGGTGGATAAGCAACTTGACTAAACCGGAAGTTTAAGAACGCGGCGTCAAAGGACGTTAAACTGGCATAACGGTACTAAATTAGATTTAGTAATTTATTCAATTTTTCTGCTGCTACGACATTTTAACTTGGTTAAACTTACTGTTGTCACAAGAAGATGACTCATTCTACACCGGTTTTCTTGCAAATATCATGCATTCATAAGCACCCCGTCTCGTGTTACAAAAATACGATATTTACTTCCCCAACAATCGGCGTTAAGGTTTCGTTCGACTGTCAAACTTTGTTACAAAATACAATGGCACATAACGCCTGGCAATATAACAATCTCTTATCTTACCTACGTTTGATACATCATAAACAATGTAGTACAGGGCGTATTTCACAGAAAATTCCACCGCCTACGAGCGGATCAACCGCGAATACCTCATGGCGGCTTGGTCAGGCGGAAGTAGCAGACGCGCTTTGTATTCTGGGTACATTCATGAGTCACGCTTGCCATCGAAGACTACGCACTTCGGCTATGCATTTGAGCTGGGAGTTGCTTATCCATTCAAACACAATCAACTCCTATGATTTAAAGCATGGAAATTAGAGGAGCTGCGTATACTGCTCCGTCCCGTTCCGTGACGACCCGTCGGCTGTCGGACGGGATTGTCGAAGCAGAATCCTTTCCGTCAAAAACTTATGGCGTCTGAGAAGTGTACGCACCTGCTATCATCCACGGCCGTCGTCGTCCTTCACGGGCCTGGGTACAACGTCTTTCCCATACTAAATATAGATGCGAACATATTTCAGTTACCTTTTGGACTTAAAAGTCATCATGCCCGAGCGTAAAGAATTAATTACAAACAAAAACGTCAAATGTGCCGTAAAAAAGGGGTTATATGATTGAATTTTCACTTGTTAAAATGTACACGGATAAAAATTTATGATTTTTTTAATTGAAATAATCAAATGTACAATTGAGAAAAGTCCATCTGTTTAAGTGCTGTTGTTGGTAAAGCACAGCAGCACTTAAACAGATGGAATATTCTCAAATGTACATTTCATTATTTCAATTTAAAATCATCAATTTTTATCCGTGTTCATTTTAACAAGTGAAAATTCTATCATATAACCCCCCCTCCTCCCCTTTTTACGGCACACTTGACGTTTTTGTTTGTAATCCGTGTACCTCTTTTATGGCTATGACGTCGCGCTACAAAGGTTTATGCATGCAGTCGATTGTTGCTGGCCACTTTGAAACAATTCAAGTCAGCTCTGAAAGCCTGCACCTGCGAAATAAATACGCAATTCTATCGCTTTTAGCTGCCAATTTAACAACGAAGCTTAGTTTGGTTTAAAAATATATGCGTTTAGCTGAAACACTGATTCTTTCAATTCAATTTATTTATTAAGGGTTGTGGCCCTGAGCCATGCACCGTGTACTATTAGCTAAAGGGTTTAAAGGGTTTAACGAGCGTTAACCACTCCTGGTCATCTGCCCGAAGCCCTAAGGCCCTATGTCTGCAACAGCCAGATTCCCAGGCGGTACTATTAGCTAATTACCGTTCAACAATCAACTTTTTAGCAAAGACATAACACGTGGACGAAGAATGAATCTGGAGTTTGCTGAGTGGCATTGTTCCCTAAATACAATGATTAAAACAATGTAAAACAATCAAAATGATCGTTTAGGGTTCCGTAACTCCCGATTGGATTGACCAATCGAAAAAGTAGTCCCTGTAAGGTTGAAGCCCAGGGAAATTTCTTGCTCAGATCATGTTTCAGATTTTAGGTAGGTGCAGTAGTTTTTTTTGAAACCGTGTCACACAAGAACAACAACAAGAAGTAAAGAGTTTTCAAATTTACGTGTGGCTCCCTACGTTTACTCTTGCACGGAATTGCATAAAAGTTGGTGTAAACTTGGGAAAATTTGCTATCTACTATCATGGTCAAGTTTGGTCGAAATATATTGAATAGAAACGGAGAAATTAATAGTTTTAGTTTTGCTGGAGAGAGGATAGCCGTGTATGATACGTAATCTATATATATAATTACACAAGATCCGCAAGGCAGCCATCGGCAGTAGACATCTGCATCTGCAGCAGCTGCATACAATACCATCTCCGCCATCTACCGAAGGAACGGCAAATTATAAGAGTAGCAGCCAAGCCCCGCTGAGATAGTAGCTGCGCCCGACGGCCAGCAGCGCGAACATACGATGCCATCTATCGACCGAACGGCAAATTAAATGGGGGGGAGGGGGGAGGCCGAAGCGAGCGACTCCGCTAGTTTACTATAATCAGCTCAGCTCAGCGGAGCCGAAGAAAACGTTTAGGGACGGAAGCAATGTGTGCTGTACCATTCGTTGCCATCAGTCGTCGAAACGGGACGGAACGGAGTAGTGTGCTACAAGCTTAACACGCCGCCCTTATTGTTGATTGTTTTGTTCAAAAGGGGACAAGTCAAGGTCAATCACGTGCAAACGTTAGGGAACAACTGTAGTCATCGGTATTGCATTTTCATTTGTTCTGTTATAACCTAGTACGTATTGTTGACGAGCTTTTAGTATTGGAGCTAGCTATTGGTCTGTTGGAATTTTTATGTACCCGAAATTTGACTTTTGGTACAGATAGAGGGGCTCTGTCGGCGAAAAAACAATTGGCCACATGATCCACATCATGCTAATTTGGCCACCATATTGGAAGATGGCGGCGAAAATAGTTTATTTTTTTTTCCTGAAATCTATCTCACCAATGCTTGGTTCTAGAAAAATAATTTTCCTACAAAATTTATTCAGAACTTATAGGTCTACTAATTTGGTCCTTTTCATTTTTATCGCTGAAGGACCGTTTTGGAGGAAATTGGCGTTTTTGCTACAGTGCGTGGAAAAATGGCGCCGGAAAACGGCTTTTTTTTTTTCCTGAAATTCGAATCTCGCAAGCTATTAGTTCAAGAAAATAAATTCCTACATTACCTTGCTTAGAAATAATAGTTCTACCATTTTTAATCCATTCATTATCATCGCTGATGGAACCATTTGGTAAAAATCGACGTTTTTTTTTTTTTCGTAAGTTTCACCGGTTTCATTTCAGCAGCAAACTATTGAATGAAACGAGCGTGCAAAGATTTCCTACTTTAAGGAAAATTTCGTTTAAGATTTTCAACGTTAACATTTTTGATTTGCTTGATAACGCTTCTGACTACGGATCAAAACGTCACGATTAGTGTAAATATTAACAGAAATGTCTAACAATATTTACACTAAATGCCACGTTTTGATCCGAAAAGTCAGAAGCGTTGTCGTGCAAATAAAAAATATGAACGTTGAAAATCTTAAACGAAGTTTGCTATAAATCAGAAAATCTTTACATGCTTGTATCATTCAATAGTTTGCTGCAGTTTGCTGCAAGATTGAAATTGGTGAAACTTGCAAAAAAGCGCCGATTTTGACCAAAAACATTTTAGAAGCAGCGTTTCATACCACGAGTAGAAACATTTTCCCAGCACCAGCTTGTTTGACAAGCGTCAAATTTTAAATGGTGAACATTTAAGCATCAAACCAAAACGATCTTGAATGTTTCATATCTGGTGTAAAAAAATGTAGAAAATATACACACAGAAAACAAGACAATGAGTATGGAATCAAGTAGGCGTCAGACTTATTAGTGTGTAAATGTGTTAACAGATGTGTTGGAACTAGCTTACAAAACGACTACGTTACGTAGATTGTTGGTAAATGACAGGTGAGTTGTATTGACCGATTTTTCTATGTGACCGGGATAAACATAGAAATAAAAGAGTCTGAATTTCTTCAAAAAAATTAGAGGAAAAACTTTTGTGCTAACGATTTTTTGTGCACGTTATTGCCTTTTTATTACGTATTTGGACAAACTGCTTTTGATTATATTTATTTAAGTATTTATAGCCGTATTCCAGAAATCCACTCAAGTGTGAGTGTGAGAGTGCAAATGTGAGTACAAACATTCAACGTAAGGGTCAACAATTTTAGTATAGCCACAAAGCGAATGTGAGTGTCCTAAGATCTGAGGGTATTTCTATAGATGCGTTCTGACCATTACACTCACTTTTAGCCCCACTCACAATTGAGTGGATTTATGGAATACGCCTGTTAGTTAAGTATGATTTTACGTAGCAGCTATTTTTTATTTTTTTGTACTCAAGTAATGTCTTTTTATCGGATTGGTTCAAAGAGGCAGGTAGCTGCTCGCTTATTAACTACCACTGCCCCCTCTCCTCCCCCCCCCCTAAAAAAACAGTCTGATCGATACGTGGCTAAAATAAACACTACTACCACCAGCTACAGCATGTGGGGGCTGACACATAAAAAAAAAATATTTACTTCTAATTTTGCTTCCAAAATAAGACAGCGTTTAAGTTATTTTCAAGATCTTGTCAGCATGAACCAATTTATAAAGATTTATAAAAATTTACTTGTTTGATGGGCAAGTAACGCCAGAAGAGCATAAAAAATTCAAATGGGGAACGAGGATTGAAAGACAGTGTTAATGCTCTGCACCAGGTGTGACGGCAACAGAGACTTACTTAACGAGTTCTGCTGCTACCAAAAAATGCATCCTCTTCGTACATAATTTTTAAAATGCTTGGTTTTCGTGTCAAGATGCCTGAGTTGGCAGATCAGGGAAAAATACCTCAGGAAATATACAACTGAAAAAAATATTCCGAAAAAATTATCTAAATTCTATTTGTAAAAGAATTGTTTAAAATGTGAATTTAGGTTTATAATTAGACAAAAATATTATGAAATTAACGAGTAAATTTTTTTTTTATAGAATCTAAACATTTTAATCATCCCTTAACTCATCATCATCATCCCTTAATCATCCCTTAACAATTGATGAACTTACAAATTAACCCTTCGTAAAATTTATTTTCTAACCAATTCGTCACCTAAGTGTCCGATTTTTTTTGACAAGTGTCCAACAGGTTCGAAATGAATGGTTTTGTCGCCAAAGTGTCCGTCGCCAAAGTTTCCGTGAAATCTTAAAATAATATGTAAATGATAATCATTTTCTAATAGTAACAGGGTCGGATTTATACCGGGGGGGGGGGGGGGGGGGGGGGGGCGGAGCACTTCAGGGGCGTGTTGGGCCCCTCGAACTCAAAAATTAACATACACAGCAAAAAGGACAATTCACTAAATGTGCATAATTTACCCATAAAGTTATTTATGGGACTTACTTTTATGCCTAGTAAGTAGCAAGGCAATCTCGTCAGTGGTTGTACGTTAGGCATAGATTCCTGAGTCCCAGACGACACAAGTGTGTACCGCTACTAGATGGGCAAAAAGTCCCTACGCGCACCGCAAGATAATTAATTTTCACTCCACCCTATACAGGGTGAAGACAATGTCTTTCTGTTAGACTGAGTGAGGATCTGGCTTCCCTGCAATACGCAAGCAGCCTTAAAAGAGGAATTTCGTATAGAAACAAAATTTCGTTTGACATCCTACTCGGAGGCCGCCCGCGCACTGAGCAACTTGACCGCGCGGCCAGGTCGTTGCAGCCAATGAGAATGCTTACCGTTTATGTAAAACCACGCACTAATCATTTTCATTAGCTGCAGCAACCTGGCCGCGCGGCCAAGTCGCTCAGTGCGATGGCGGTCTAACAGCGTATTTCGTGACTCTGAACTTCGTTATAAGCTAACTGCCTTCGGTGGTGCGGTTCGTCACAATTTTTCATTTTTTGTTCAATAAAGTACAGTGATTATTGTATTTTAATTATAATATTTTTGTGTGACTAACTAATTGTTTATTCGCATCAATAACAGTTTCTTACCATTATTATTATACCACATTTCAGGCAGCATGTCAGGAGTAAATTATAACATAATTAAAAAATTTCCATGGATTTTATCTTTTTACTTATTAATGACGTCTCAAAAGAGGATAATTTTTTTGTGTAATGTTTGAGTAATTTTGTTGTTTGAAGTGATTTGACGATGATTTAAAAAATAAAAGTTTTCTGGACTATTTTTTCTGTGGTATTTTTCGTGGGGTATCTTTATATACACCCAATTGGATAACTGGTTGGAATATAAATCCGACGAGACTTAATGCTGATTTGAGTTGCTATAATGGTTGAAATTTTATTTCAATAGAGTGAATACGATCGAGGTCATTCAGAATTTGTTACTCCCGTTTCCTAAGGTCCTTTATATGTTCCTGGTTGCTTCTGCTTCATGTCGTTTTTACCTTTATCAAAATTTATATTAAAAATTTATATTAATTCAACTTGGAGATGAACGTGCGTAAAATTCTAGGCGGAGACACAGGAGTCGGCTTTTATCTGACTAAAGAGGACGTAACTAAAGTGGAAGGTTGCTAGAGCTGACGCTTGACAGGTGCAGGGTGATGAGCAAAGCGGACGCTTCCCTTCCACAGGAGGAATAGGGAAGAATTTTATTCAAGACAGAAAGGATTTGTTTATGTACAGTCAGTGATAAGCAAATTTAGTATAATCGAGCGCACATGCACCATTTGCAGTTTGCAGTCAAAACTGAGCGGTGAGGGGGCGGGGGGGGGGGGGGGGGCAGAGGCGCTTCTGCGGGAAACGGTAAACATCCCAAACCGTAAGAACTCGTTTTCGCGGTCATGCTCCGTCCCTTCTACTGCGATTATATTACTTGACTGACGCCCCTGAACTTTCATGTTTTTTCTTTGTTTCTCTTTTTTTTTTATTTTGAAGGGGGGAGGGGGGGGTCATAGATAGTTTGGACCTTCTCGAGTGAGGGGCCTCATACATGTGTTAAGATCGTCATGGGAAGTCATACAAAATACTGAACAAACTGGAGGAAAACGTCATTTTTGGACCTCGAAAATGAAACTTTCAACAACGTGATTTTCTCAGGGTTTCTCAGGTAGGGGGAATTATCGAAAATTTGGCAGTCACATTTCCATTTCTTCCGTTCCCCTCCCCGACATAAATAATTCCAGAAATTTTCCACGAGTTGTCAATTGAAATTTTAGGACCATTATACCTGGCTGGTAATTAACAGGCGAGATAATTAAAATACAAATTTACACATGAGGTGCTAAATGACGTTTTATTTTGTTTTGTTTATTCACTATTACACCCTTAGTCTTCAGAAATACACTCGTCGCTGCTCGCTGGGGCATACAACAGGAAGCTGTTGAATCACCCGCGCGTGTCTCGCGCATGATGCCTTTGAAAATGCGCCCGGAGAAGTAAAAATTAAGAAGCGAAGCATTTTAATTGCGACAACAACGCCCAACTTTGGTCATTTCTCTACATAATGATCATGTCATTTTTCAAATTTCTTTTACTGGAGTAGGTGGTGGTGGTGCAAATAGGCATAATACATTTACTGCATTAACAGCCACGTTGTAAACATACGTGAGTGCATGCATTGCTTAGTATAAAATAATATACAACTGACAGGCTGGAAACGAATTTTCTGGGAATAAATCGATGTTTTTAAATTTATCCTTACTGCAATCAGAGTATGGGCGTTCTTCACTCCAGATGGACTATAGACCCGATTTTAAGGCACAACAGCCTTGTGAGAGCCCGCCTCCTCCCCACACACTCAGGAAACGAAGGGCACAGCAGCACCATTGGCGCAGAAAGAGTTGTGGCCTTTAAACCAAGTGGACGCCAGTTCGAATCCGGCCACTGACCAGTGCACATACAGGAATTATTTTTTTTTTAGCCACTTAAACCTTTCGTGTACGTTTTCTTGATACGCTATATATAAAAGAGACAGCTTTAACGACTAAAGTTATTGATGATTTGCATTGTAGGATTAAAATATTTTTTTTTTACAAATATTTTATTTTATTTCTTTTTTTATATTTCGGACACAGCGTGGTGACGACTTAAAAAATCTCCCAGCCTGACATGCACACTCTTCAAATAACAAAGCCGTTTTAATTTTCATTCATTTTTAT
>JAHWFP010162212.1:0-29100 GCA_023313725.1 Lithobius niger
ATCTGCTTATCAGGCTTGGAGGATGAATGGCCCGTTATCAAGGTCTTTAGAAAAAAAAAATGCAGGGAGCGTTTTGCTCAAATTGCTAGACAAAAGGCAAGGGATCAACTTTCACAATCAGTCCCTCAACAACCACTATCACCTGTTTCCACACCTGGCACATCCAGATTCTCCAGCCACAAATGCCAAAAGAAAACCAAGCGATTGTCAACAAAAAAATTGGCCACCACCTAAAAATAGGTCCGACAACACCTTTGAATCCCATTCCAAGTAAAGTGGTGCCAGCCAGCTTGCAACATCAGAGCACTTGTCGTGATGATCCCACTTCTGTACATGATGAGGGCTGCGTTTTTAGGTAATGTACATTTTCATCTGCAATTAGAAACATCAATTTACCAGTGGCACCTGGTTGAACTTGGTTTGTATTGCCTAAACAAAAATATACATTACCTGTACCCTGCCTTGCTTCAGGTAAAGATATATAGAAGCAAAAGTGATTGGTACAGCTAATGCAAAGATCGTCGTTATTCCAAGAATCCCGTTCATTCCCTCTGATACACATTTGCCATTGTCCTTCAAATGAGTATAGTTTCCCATCCGATTGAATTCTCCAAGGATGAAAACAAATTGCAAGGCCAAACACTTGACCGTATAATGTCTAGACCTATTCAAACATGTATTCAGTCGTGGACAGTTGTACGTCGTCGTCTCCAGTTAGATCCTTCCAATGTTGTCTCACCAATACCACAAAACAAACAGAATTGTCTATAAGGGAATCTTGGGTCTCAACAATCCACCTGCGATAGTTAACGACCTATTTTTAAATTTTTTTTAAATCTTGACTCTTTTAGAACAAAGCCTTAACATGTTAGTTAAAAATGGGCTTTAATTTTTGCAGGGAAGATTTCTGCATGTGCAGCGCAAAAAAATTCGTAAGTTGAGTCGAAGTGCCACAAGCAAAGGAAGTCGTAGAAGGGTACGTTTCTTTTACCATTTGTATTACTGTAAGGCTGATGTCTACAGCTTGAGCTTTTAAGTAACCAAAGAGTAAATATTTGACGCACTTACATGTAGGATTTTTTTTGTACAGGGAACTGTAAGAAAGCCTTTACCACCACGCGGACTGATTGAAAAGGTTGTAAGTCTTCCTGTTCAAACTCTACATTGGATTGGTGTTTTGGCAGAAAGCAGAACAATGTTAAAACGCAGTGAAGATCCTGATTTAAGTAGGTCTGGTTAACATGGTCAGTAAGACCAAAATGATAAGTATTAAACTTGCCGTAGTATTAAACTTTTTAGCTTTTGTTTTTTGCAGTTCTTACTTCCCCTAAAGCTCGTGCAGTCTCATCACCAAGCAGTGAAAATGGTGCTGGCAACTACTTGGAGCAGCTAAATAATCTTGAAGATTACATATCTGAAGAGGATCCTGATTATGAGGCAAGTTATAACATTTTTCAAACGTTGTTAAAGGCAGCCTATGCCATCAAAAATAGTAGCCTTTGATGTTGGGAAAGGAAGACTTTTTGTAAATGGATGTTGTCCTTAATGTTACATAGAATATCAAGTCATTGTAATAGTTAATATCCATGGTCCTACAAGCTATCACGATACACTTTAACAGCAAAATAGCATATGCAGGAAAAGAATGTGTTTGCAATATTGGCATAAGTTTGAACTAATGTTGCAAACTTGAGTCTTGCAGGAAAGGCAACATGAAGCAGGAACCTTTAACAATGTACTTCTGGTTTTAGAGGAAACCCTTGTGAAGTCATCTTTTTTTTCCTTTGAAATTGTAGTATGCTTCCATAGTGCAATATTAGTGACATGTGGTTGGGCTTAAAATGTGTAGGACGAGATGTGGGTGGCAGGAGTTTCATGATGTCTACACTGCTGGTTTTCGAGCCCCGACCATTTGACCGATTTTCAAAAAGTTATTACAGTTTAATGGTTAACACGTCATTTCATAACAATCCAAGGCGGCCACCAAGTTATCGGTTTCGTGTGCTTATTGCTTCCAAACTAAATCAAAATTTATAGCCTTATTAGCAGACTTACTAACACAACAAATACGGTAAATGTTGGCAACCGCCTTTGCTCGGTTTCATGTGGAAGGACCCTGTTTATTATTTAAATTTAATCAAAGTACAAAATACCGCCAATGGGCGTTTACAATGGTTTGAAATCGACATAACTTCGGGAAAACGCACACAACAACCAGGCAGAAACACAAAGTTCCTTTGAATTTTCGGTGAAGTCCACACCCGTTCACCTTCAGAAAAAATGTCAACACATACGTCCGAAAACTACATGTCTGAAGTTTCTGAATTCCAGATTTCAAAACACGCGCGTGGATGGATGCATCACTGATCTTCATTTGCCATCTGGATACCCCACTTAGTGTCAAGCTTGGCAGCCAGCGTAGGTGCCACCAACCTGTCAGTGCCTTCGTACGTCGGTCCTGTTATGTTCATTAAGGGATGTTTAAGTGCTGTGAATCGCCTAATCGCCAAAGACTCAAGGGTCCTCAAATGTGCATCGTGGAATGCTGCAGTTCAGTTTACTCAAGAAGACGAGCACGAGCAGAAACTCGCCTTCCTTGATGTTCTTCTTTCCAGAACAAGGAATTCCATTTGAGTCTGAACCATACAGGAAACCTTGTCACACGGGGAGAGGAATTCCGTATAATTCGTGTCACCCACAATCCCTGCTCCATGGTATGGTCGCCAACGAAATGAGCAGAATGGTTGAACATTCCTCCAATCGTGACACTGCTAGGCACCACTTGGCAATCACCAAAGACAGGTTTCTTCGGCTAGGGTTCCCAGCGGGGATGGTGAACAGGAAGATGAAGGGAGCATGGCATCTTGCGAAAGTCAGAAATGAGAGGGAGTATTGCATGAAAGATGGTGAAGGCCCGACACAAGTCTTGACTTTTGTGCCAGGAGTTAGCGAAGTACTCACAGGATCTTGAGAAAGCGGAGCATTAAATGTTTTTTTCTGGAACCCAGCATACCTAAAAAAAAAAGTGGCTGCAGAAGAGAAAAAGGTGCGATGCTGAAGCTTTGCATGCTCTCCACCGGCCCCCCTCCCTCTCCACTGGCCCCCTCTCCACCTGTCCACCGCTACCATACTCGGGAGTAAATTGAAGAGAAACGACTTTCTTGTGCCGAGCTCCCCCCCCCCCCTCCTCCTGTCACTGTTGGTGAGACCGCATGTTTTTCACCCGGATACTTGCTGACGCCTAGTCACCTTTCCTACCAGAGAGGATTAGTATACCATGTTCCTTGCCAGGAGTGTGATTCCATCTACATCGGGGAAACCAGAATAACCCTTCTTCAACGCATCAAAGAGCACAAAACTGCTACCATTTAGGAAGATGTCGGAATGGAATCACGCAACACCATCTGAGAACACAACACCCCATTGCCTGGGACAAGGTTTCCATTCTGATGAATTCCAACACTCGCAACGATGCACATTTGAGGGCCCTTGAGTCTTTGGCGATTGGGCGATTCACAACACTTGAACATCCATTAATGAACATCACGGGACCGACGTACGAAGGCATTGACAGGTTGGTGGCACCTACGCTGGCTGCCAAGCTTGACACTAAGTGGGGTATCCAGATGGCAAATGAAGATCAGTGATGCATCCATCCACGCGCGTGTTTCTGAAGTCTGGAATTCAGAAACTTTAGACATGTAGTTTTCGGAATTTTTTTGTGTTGACATTTTTTCTGAAGAAGGTGAACGGGTGTGGACTTCAAAGGAACTTTGTTGTGTTTCTGCCTGGTGGTTGTGTGTGTTTTCCCGAAGTTCCTCAAAGTCTGTGCAAGAAGCCAATACTTGTGTGTAATAATAGTTCATGGGTCTTTGGAAATAGAATGTTAATCGGGCTTATCAGTAGTCACTTCAGCATGTATTGTTGCGTGAAGAGCCTCAAGAATAGCATTTTTGTAATAGATTTAATAAGAGCTATTGTTGTAATGAGGTTAACTAGTTTTGTGAACTTGCCTTTTATTTCAACACCTTTTTCAGCCTAGTGACTCTGATTCGTGCAGTTATAGTGACGATAGCTCAGCTGAAGATGAAACGCCCAATGTTAGCCAGGAAATCTTCTCCTCGCCTGAGAAGGCGCACACTGCTTCACCGTCAACTAAGTCTGGCGACGAAGAGAACATGAGAAATGATGACGACCAGCAAGTAAGTTCCAAGTGTGTTGTGCGTAATTCTCGGTCTCCAGTCAGAAATACGGGGGCTGCCTCTAAAAGTTTGTCGCAAAATGGCGCCATGAAAACTAATCCTAGAGTTGATACTAAAAAACCTGTGACAGCTGATGTTTCAGTAAGTACCAGCAGGGTAAAAACTGCACCAGCAAGGCCAAATGAGAAAAAGACTGTGAAGAATGCCTTCTCCAAGACAGCGTCTCCCCAGTACTTAAGAAGTACTGCTAGCTACAGTAACAAAGTGTCTGCTTCAAGTTCTATAACGACAGAAAAGCCAAATGCAGCTGCTAATAGACGACGGACGAATTCTGCTACCTCTCCTGAATCTTCAAAACGCATTGCAGTAACACCCACCAGTTCAAATTCAACAGATATTGGTCTTCATCGTGAATCTTCACAACGTGGTAATCGTGTTACTAGTCCAACTGCATCTAGGGTAAGACATAAGCTTGTAAATTGCATGTGTCCTGTGGCCATTGCAAGGCGTTTGTAATCCACAGGAAGTGATCCTTTGTCCATGTTGACCGTTCAATGTCTTGCTGCACTCCCTGGCATTGCTGTAAGTTTTTACCCTGTTGTTGCTGCTCTGTGATATTTACCATAACTTGTGCTAATTAATTATACATGTAGCAGGCTTGGTAACTAACCTAATGCTTTACTCGTTTGGCGAATTTTGTAGTCCATATTCATGTATTAACTTTTGTTGGCATCAATGAATTGAAAGACACACGCACATTTAAATACATACTTAGTACTTCCCGAGGCATAGAAATTACACCTGTCGAAATATATACATTGGATCCTCTATTAGAACTTATGATTGCCTTTAGCATGTTTCGCACATTACTTTGGCAAGCCTTCCAGATTTTTACACGGAGCGAAGTAGGAATGGCACTTCATTCTTCCCAGCTTCTGCATTGAGTACACAGATGTTTGTGAATTCCGACATTTTTTTAGGATAAAATTATTTCGGTGTTAAGGATAAGATTTTTTACTACAGTTAAACCCCAATATAACGAGCTCTTAGACAATAAACCTGCTATAACAATGTTTCTATATGCCGATGAAAATGTACGTTACCTGTAATTTATGTATGTGTAGTCCCCCCCTTAAAGATGAATCCATAGGCCTAACCCTGCTAGTTCGGTAGCCTCAGTGCGTATGTGACTTCTCGCTTCCGCGGTACGCGATCGCTCTCCACTGTTCTCCGAACCCTCGCCTGTAACATAGGCGCTGTTGCGCTGCGGACTTCTGGACTCGCCCCGACCTTCGGTCTTCTGCAAGTCGTCACATTAAGGCTTACGCCTTGTTTGACTCGCCCTGCTTCATCATCTTGGCCACTACTCTAACATCATGACTTTTCCTTTTGTTGATCCTGCCGACAGTACATCTCCGTCAGTGATTCACCTCCCTGCTGCCTCAAGGCCTTCGGACCTGACCTTCGTACCGGACGCCGCCTCGGTGTCTGGTTTGGTTGCCACCTCTTTTTGAGCAAATCTCTGCAACGACATCATCGATCCATCATCATCATCGATCGATTCTCCAGCTGCTCCTGGTCGCCTTTACAACACATTTTCTCCCAGGATTTCGCAAGCGCCGCCTCCACAGAGCCATGGTCGCCCACCTCGTTAGTACGCAGGCCTGCGTCCTACTTCACAAGCAAGCCCTTTTCTGAGATCAAGTTCGGGATTTCTTGGACAATCTTTTTCCGATCCTTTCAAGCTTCCCGTCGTCAACCTAGGCTTGTCCCTTACACCCAGACACTCTTAGCTGTGCATGATCCTGCTCTTCTGCTGCGGGTTGTTCCCGTCCAGTCCATCTGCCGTCCTTCTCTAGTCAACCAGCTCTCCCGTCGTCTGCAGGCGTTCAGCTTCCTTCGCCTTTTCCAGTTTTTCCAGCTCTTCTTCGCTTCCGAAAGGACCCTCTTGGACAGTCTCTTCAGCAGCCTGGATACAAGCTCTTAATGCTTTTTTCTATGTGCCATTCACGAAAATATTTACTGCCTGTAAATTTCAGTGCATTTAGTTCCTGGATGCGCCTTATCACTCTTAAGGTTTTTCGCTCTCTACCTCCGACCAGCTGCGCTACCCCACTGCGCTCCTATAAAAGCCTTCGACCCAGGCACAGCCGCCAAGTTTTTTCCTCAAGGCTCGGTCCATGACGGTCGCTCCTTCGCTCTGTTGATCCCCTTCGTCTGCAAGATTCCAGGTGACACCCTTCGCTCCGAAAGCCAGCTACCTGCCATTTCAAGCCTTCGTTCGAAGACCCTTTGTCGTACTATCACCCTTCGCCCTGAATACCAGCACCCTGACACTTAAAGCCTTCGTTCAAATTCCATATCCTTAGCCTAGAGGACCCTTCACTTCGAAAGTTAACCTTTCGCCTAGGCGAACCCTTCACCCTATGGCACACCCAACACCTTGAACACCCTTTGCCCTGAAGGATAACCCTTCGCCTGGATGAACACTTGGCCTTGGAGGCCGTTTGTCGTATGAGGAGCCTTTCGTTTGCTCACCCTTTGCTCCAGAAGAAAACCCTTTGCCTGGACAAACCCTTCAACTTGAAGACCCTTCGTCCCATGAGGAGCCCTTTGATTGTTCACCCTTCGCGTGGACGTACTCTTCACCTTGAAGACCCTTCATCCAAAAAGGAGCCCTTCGTTTGTTCACCCTATGCTCTAGAAGAAAACCCTTTGCCCAGAAGACCCTTCGCTCAGACGGATGACCCTTCACCTAGAAGACTTCTCGTCCAAAGAGCCCATCTTGAACATCCTTCGCTTAGAAGAATGACCCTTTGCCTTGATGACCCTTCTTCCAAAGGCCTTCACCTTGAACACCCTTCGCTCCAAAGTGAAAACCCTTCAGCTTGGAAACCATCGTTTGCATAGCCCCGTGCAAGATCACTGCCGTGACGCTCCATAGAACCTTCATTCGATGCACGATTTCTCGACATTTGGACCCATCGACGCACCGAAGTTCCTTCACGTCTTCCATGCGGTCATCGACATCCTTCGCCTCCGTCACGAACTCGATCTGCTTACTCTACTCGCAGGTTTCCGAAGCACCAACCTGTCCCTTCGGTTCTTCATCCTGCACTGCTGCCATCCCTCGTTGTCAATCATTGAAACTTCTCGAACCTTCGCCTTTCGCTGCCTGCAGTCTCCCACTGACACTCATCGCAGCTCCTTTAAGACCTTCATCCTCGGCAGCTGCTAGACCTCACCGACAATCATTGCAGCTCCTCCATATCCTCTTCCTTGCAATCTGCTGTCCTTGCCGACATTAATCACATCTTCGTGAACCTTCACCCTTCAAAGCTGCTGTCCCTCATTGCCAATCACATCCACCTTTATCATCGCAACTCATAAAACCATCATCCTTCACTGCCATCCCTCGTCACTAATTGCAACATTTTTCGGATTTTCATCCTTCGCTTGACACTATCCCCACTGCAGCTCCTCCGGACCCTACTCCTTTACTGCTGCAGTCCCGAGCGACATCCTTCACTACTCCCTCGGACACGTTATTTGCTGCGGTCTCTTGCTGACTCATCACAACTCCTTGAGACCTTCGCCCTTCGTGGCCAGTATGCCTGCCTAACACACATCACTGAACCTCAGACCCTCACCTTTCCCCATCTGCGACTGTTGCAACTCTTTTCATCTGAGCCCTTCCAATCTGCAGACGTGCGTCCCCTCGATCAACCAGCTACGCCAACTTAAATCGCAGCCTCAGGCTCCTGTGCTGGCAGTTGTGCTTCTGCTGCTTTGGTGAATTACTGAACTTCGTCCGTCACCACCGACTGTCACGCAATCCATCGTGACAACTCTTCTAATTTTCATCATTTTCACCCCAATATTTAAAAAGGGAAATGCATCCTTGCCACAAAATTATAGACCAATAGCTATAACCTCGGTTCCATGTAAAATCATGGAGGCATTTATTCGGGAGACCATGCTTGAATATTGCACTTTAAACAACTTACTTGACTGCAATCAATTCGGCTTCCTCCCAAAACGATCTACTACCCTTCAATTACTTGTAGCACTTGATCGGTGGACAACCGCTGCTGACATCGGTGTTGCATGTGATGTAATATATTTTGATTTCAAACGTGCTTTTGATTCCGTGGTACATACAAAACTTCTGGCAAAACTAACCAGACTTGGCTTCAGAAACCCTCTATTAGGTTGGTTAACAGCTTTCCTACAGAATCGATCTCAGCAAGTGCGCATTGCTACGGAGTTATCAACTAGCCTTCCAGTTACAAGTGGGGTTCCCCAAGGTTCAGTCCTGGGGCCTCTACTATTTGTTCTATTCACGTCCGATTTATTACCATCTCAACCTACATCTGATGTTTTAAATCTTAAATTCGCTGACGATGTAAAGGCAAGTACGGAAGTACTTGTCACAAGTGACCACGACCTACTGGATTCAACGATTCAAGCTGTTTCTGACTGGTCAACAGTCTGGCAACTGCCACTTTCTGTGGAGAAATGTTTTTCTTTTCACCTTGGGAAAACAAACCCTGTTGCCCCTTTTCATTTAAACGGTAGTTTACTACCCACTTTGGATTTGGCTAAGGACCTCGGTGTGTGGTTCAGTTGACCTAAAACCCTCTACCCACTGTGCAAAAATAACTGCACAAGCTTTCAAGAGACTTCACATCGTAAATCGTTGTTTTGCTCGAGCAAATTCTAACACCCGTGTCTGGGCTTTTAAGGTCTTTGTACGGCCACTTCTTGAATACGCTAGCCCCGTATGGTCTCCATACCTTTTGTCTGACATTGACCATTTGGAGTCGGTACAGCGTTTCTTTACAAGATCACTTCCAGACATGGGAAACTTGAAATCCGGTAAACGCTTGTTGCGTGCGGGCCTACAACCATTAGAACTGCGTCGCCTGCATGCAGATCTTGCCCTGACTTACCAGAATTTACACGAAAATTTCCCAGTTATCACCCCCTTTTTTGACATGTCGCATTATAAAGCTACGCGTGGACGCTCCCTTAAACTGGTAGTTAATAAACCACGGTTGGACTGTCGAAAGTATTTCTTCGCTCTTCGGGTGGTGAATCCATGGAACTCACTGCCGGACGACCTTGTCATGTCCAAGACCATATCAGCTTTTCGTCGGGGCCTTCTCCAGGTGGACCTTTCACGTTTCCTGCAACGAACGTAAGATTAACAATATTTTGCTCAACCTGTCGGTGATCTCCTCGCACCGCAAAATTGGCCTGCTTCAACTCTTGAGTTTTTAAATCTCCAAAACATAACATTTCCTTTTAATAAATGGGAACGGTGTCAGTGGCCATGCCCTTCCGTCTCCTTGCCGAACTCTTACAATCGGCTAAACAATTTTATTATTATTTATTATTATTATTATAAACCCGTCACCAAATATGTTGCAGCTCTTCAAGCCTTGCAATCCTGCTCGCCTTCACCTATCACAACTCCCAACCAATGCTATCAACTCCGACTAAAGCCCTTGCGTTGGCACCATATAACGCTTTCATCAAATTTCTAAGCCAAGACAAATTGACCTTCCGACCACGATTGAACACCGTCCATTTTGCTGTTCGCTACTACATCATTAGAACTTAAAACGCTGAGCTAGCAATGGTCGAACATGGCTCTTTTTGCACCTGCTGCTGTCAAAATCAATCTTTGTCCATGCAGATGATTCCACGGCCATTTGTCTCTAAATGGAAATGTTGCCTCCTCCCGACATCCATGTCTAGACCCATCTGTATTCTCACGCTTTGTCACTCTCCACACCATCTCTCCTCTGCACACGCCTGGCAATCGAAACGTTTACAGCTGATGCTGTTTCCTGCAGCAATCCACCCACAAGAGATTGAAATCTGAAGAAATCAATCTCCATACATCTCCAACTCTTAGCCAAACCATCAATCAACCCTTGCACCGTGGCGTGACGCGCAAGGCCTGTAGTCCCAATGCATCAACCCTGACGTACAAGTCTTGGACCGTGGATGCACAAAAACTCCCTTGGTTGAACCCTTTGCTCACTCCTTCCCTCCGTTCAAACTTGTTCTCGATTCTATCCCCCCCCCCCCCCCAAAAAAAAAACTGAATAGCCCTGAAACTCTGCATTAATCACACCAAACTGCCATTGTTCCACGGACTTCCAAACCTACTCACTTATCATCAATGAAGTCTCCAACCTTTCTGATCAACCATCACACCAAAACCAAAATCCACCTGAACCCATGCTTTCCTGCTGTACACGGATGGTTTTAATCTTCCATCTCATCAAAATGGCTGTTATTCCTAATGAACAAGCCTCCAGTTTGTCAACAAACCAGTTTGGGAATTCGCATACCATTTCTACTAAATTCATTGGAAACGGGAAGACTAATCCAACCCATTCCCGTCTGCCGAAACAATCTTCACCACCCTTTCAAGGATGGTCTCATGGCTCTACAATCCTCGTTTTCTGCTCATCTGCAATGCCCGCCTTTAGAGGACTCTAAAGTTGAAAAATCACCTTGTATCACGCTTATTTTCACAATCACACGAAAAAACAATTTTCAGCAAATTTTCCCAACCAACCGAATGACAAATTTTCCCAACCCAACGAATAACGGCAACCGCGCTCCAGATTCGCAATGTACCCAACAAATACCGGATGCCGCGCCCAATATCCGAAGCAGACAAACGGTCGTTACGAAGTAGTGAACTGTGTTGTTGTGGAGCCTGAAGAGTCGCTTGAGCCATTACACCTCCAGGACTGCTGACTATCGAAAATTTGCTGAAAATTGTTTTTTGTGTGATTGTGAAAATAAGCGTGATATAAGGTGATTTTTCAACTTTAAATAGGAATTTTCACAGTAGACCATGTGACAGGACTCTCGAATGTCAACTCTTTGAAGCCGTTCGAATGACAACCTTCAACCCACCGGGTCTCTCCAGAGGAAGCCCTTCTATCGTCCTTAATCCCCCTCATGTGAACCATTTGAGCCAACCCAAATTATTCATTATCCACGTCTCATGGCAGACGGTCTTTTTAACTTTCCGTGCAGTTAGCCTTCGATATGGCAAAACGCAAGCCCCCTTAGTGATCATATTCACGTCGTCTTCCCTTACTTGGTGAATTCAACTGTCTGAGACCACGTCCTGACTTCCAAGACCCGATCTTCATTCCTGCACAAACTGACATCATTGGCAGCAAAACTTATCTGAAACTGTCAAGTTCAAACCTTTTGCTTCTACATAAACAGAACAGGAACAAGTCTGAAAATACGCCGAATCCACCTTATCCCAACATTCCAATGGAACCAAAGGAAATTTGGCCAAAACAACCGTTGATTAGATCAAGAATGTTATCCACTGCCTACAACGATTAATTCATGACTGTGCGTACAACTAAATCTAAGTTCGTAGCACATGTACTAAAGGCACTTTCAACTTCTGGCATTCCTCAGTCTTGTCTCCATTGCTGAAATCCTTATGCTGCACCATGGAGAAGCCACACTGTTTTCACTAGTTCTGACATGTCAAGACAAGATTTTGGGCTACACTGTCTGTGGACTCGTTGTCGTAAGCCAGATGTGCAGCCCAACCCCCTTAAGTACTGAATAACAGAAATGAAGACCTCCTGAACACAGGCAAAACCCTCCACACTTCCTCTGAAGCCGATGAAAGACAACTCATTTCTGTTTGTTCATTTTCAATAAAGTGCGAAGTTTTTAAAACGTTTTGGGGAGCCTGTTCGCAACCCGGGGTAACCCGTCTTATGGTGTCCGCCACCATAAATTGACGAGGTCAACTGTAAATGCATTGAAATTTACAGGTAGTAAATATTTTCTTAAACAGCACATAGAAGCCCAATTTTACCTGGGGAAAGGTCAAAATTGGTTTGTTACCTAACCGAAAATATATATTACCTGTAAACCCACCCTGCCTCCCCTCTTGGTTACCACCATGACATACCGATAGGAAAAAATAGCGGCCGTGTCTGGGCCGAAGACTTTTATAGAGGGCTGCGTGCAAGTTGCGTGGCTGGCCGGATCTGAGTGAAAAACCTCGAGTGATAAGGAACACCCAGAAACTGAATGCATTGAAATTTACAGGTAGTATATATGGCAAAACTGGTTTTTGTTCAGTTAATAACATACGAAAAAATAAACCATCTTCTACTTTGAATGATCGAAATCAATCGATCACAATTGTAACGCTCAAATTCAAAAACAAAAATACTCTCAGTACGATATTTTGCGAATTTTCGATAGGCCTAATAGTCAGAGTGTGTTAATTTCGGTCTCTCCTATCTTCTTCAGGCTTCCTTTCTTGTGCTTGCTTCTATTTTACATTGTCATGAGTGCCAGTGTTTTTGAAAATGCGTGGCAACCGTTGCTCACTGTACTTCTCACGTGTCGTCTGCTCTACGCTCGCACGATCCCATTTGCGCGAGACGTGTGCCCCCAACTCTTTACTGATTAGGAATTTGATGTTAGGGTTTGACGGCCCTTGTAGATTCATGAGTGGTTGTCCGCTCGCCACACGGTGTTGAATCGCCAGCGATTCAAGTCCTCTTAAATGTAAATCCCTCTTACTATTAGACACCAGCAGAGTAGTTGTTTGGTCCCAATCGATTTTGTGCTTAGTACTCATGCGGTGGGTGGCAATGCTGTTTGCTTCATACTCTTTTCTTACGTCAGCCATATGATGTTTCACTCGAGTGTGGATTCCTTTTCGTGTTTCTCCTACATAAACTGCTTCGTACCCACCACATGGTACACAATATACTCCTACTGGCGTGTCGTGAACTTTTTCCAGCTCCTTTTCCATATCATATTTTTATTGAGATCTTACATTTTTCACTCCTGGATATTCTCGATGTTGACTTAAGAGCATTGATTTCAGATTCTTCCCTTTCTTCATGTAAGTCTCGAATCCCTGTTCCTTCAGGATACGTTGCACTTGTTCGCTCATGCCTCTCACAAAGGTAAGTTCAATTCTAGGTGTTCCTACTCTCTTTAGTCTCCTTGCTAGGTACTTCGATCTCCGTCATTCTCTTTTTATTTCGTCCGATCTCCAAATCCTCTTTAATCAATCAGTTCAGGAGTCCTGGAGGAAATCCTGTCTATGTACTCCCCTTTTGCCTCTTTTAGATGGTATTTTGCTACTCTTTCACTGCTCGTGTTTGACTATCCGGGAAAAACTCGTTCTTGGCGATGTTACGCAGCTGACCCTCTGGATGTCCCGAGTCATAAGAGATTCCTCTCCCTGTTGATGTTGGCTTCACGTTTGGTTCGAAGGAGATGGTACCATCTTCACGGCTTAGCTTAACATCAAGAAAAGCTATGGTGCCGTCTTTTTTTTGCTCAGATGTGAATTTTAGATCTTTTTTCCATTGATTAAGGCTCTGAAGCACATTGCCTCTTCTCTCCTTTCTCATAATAGCATACACATCGTCCACGAATCTCTTCCATACACGAATGCTTGGTTCTTTCTTTGGATGAACAGGTCGAGGTGTTGGAGCACTAACTCAGCAATGATAGGTGAGCTTGAGAATCCCATTGGTGCCCCACTGGATTGCCAGAATGTATTCTCCTTAAATTTCACATATATCGAGGAGAGTAACACTTTCAGTAAAGTGTGATCTTTTTCGTACCTTTAGGTATCTTATGTGAAGCTGCCGACTCGTCAAGCATCTCGATGAGTCTGGCTGAGACTCGGAAATAATTTTTCCACATCGAAGGAAATCATCTCGTCCTTTTCCATCTTCACATCTCGTAGAGTGGTGAGCAGATCTTCGGTATGTTTTAATCTGGAGGGATTTTTCACGTACTTCAATAGTCTTTCAGCCATCAGCCAATCAAGCTGCTGTGCCAGGCCACCTTTAGCGGATGTTATGAGTAAGTGGCATACCTTCTTTATGCACTTTACTTGTGCAAGATCACAGGAAGACGTTGTGGTAGATTTGGCCTAAGTTTTTCCTCGTTCTTATCAATAAAACCCTATCTCGTTAGTCTATCAAGACTAAAGACGAGATCACTCACTGGTCTATTCCCCAATTCTGGTTCGGTTTCCTCATATAACCCTGACTTTCCAATGTCCTCGAGCACCATCCTGTCATGCTCACTGGAATCCAATACTACTGTCATGTTCGCCTTGTCCCCTTTGCAAATCGTCAGCTGTGTGTTATTCTTCAGGCTTCTCAATGCCTCCAACTCCTTCTTGGGAAAATTCACTTTTACTCGAGAGGACTTGTCAAACTACAGCAAAGGATACTAGAGAAGTCCCCTCGAGTAAAAGTGAAGTGCAATCTTTCTATGAACAATGTGGTTTCTGTGTTCTACGTGATGAAGCGTGCATCGCTAGGATTCTTAACATGTGGCATCGTTCGGACCAAAGGCTGTGGAAGGTAAAACAAAAGAATCTGTAATCCAAACCAATGTTCTTTTGTCGGCCAGAAGTCGCCTATGCTGTGCCTCCGGCATGTATTTTTTTCCACGAACGCTGGCGACGTTTATTACATTGTTCATCCAAAACTAGGACGTCCCACAAATTTGGTACTGTTAGCCACCCCTTGATTTTTCGTGTTCTTCCGATCGGCAACAACAAATCTTAGCGACATCCCGTTGCCCTGCATTGATCTGGATTCTGACGATTAATCTTAACAATTACAACACCTTGTTCTCTTCATTTGTGCCACAGCTGTATTGGTCGTATAATGAAGTGCGTCGATCCACTCTGGCTGAAATGTGTTCTTAATTTGATCTGGTAGAATCCCATCTTTTCGATGCGAACGAAGCTGCTAATAAACAAGATGGTGGCCATGTTTTGATTTTCTGGACAACTGGCTACATTCCTGCCTGTGATCTGGTGCCGCTTCCATCTACTGGCAGAGATAAGCAGTCCAGTGCTTCTAAAGCTAAGAAACTTAACAAATCTTCTAAAACTAAGGAGGAGTGTTTCTAAGTCCACGCACAGCACTAAATATGATCAAAATTGTAGAGTTAAGTCAAATTAAGTCATGGAGTAGCATTAAAAGCTTTAAAAATAAGACCACACTACGACTCCACCTCTTAATCACGACTCCTGTCTTTCACGCCTCCCAGAGGTGGAGTCAGTGCACCGTATTTCTTCCGGACAGTCCAGACTGGCTGAGCATACGGTCAATAGAAACTCAAACTAAAATATAGCTGTCCATCGACCCCAAATCGACTGGCAGTTTGGGACAGTTACAGTTGAGCCGGGTAATATCTACTTAAATGTGAGCGAATGCAAAAATCTGGCTCAGGTGAGGTTTCAAAAGGCGGCCTTTTCCCCAAATAATGAAGAAATTAGAAAAATTGTTCGCCGTTCTGTCGAGATGCAAAACAATTAAGTTGCCGGCGACTCGGGCTCCCTCGGTGTTGCCGATTCTCTCATTCAAAACCTACCTAAGAGGTGTCGCCTTTCCTCTTGTTCTGTTGGTGACCCCTGTTCTTCACATGCTAACACTCCTATGACTCGTCACGTGAGCGTTCTTCGTTGCGAACGTCCCCAAATTCCAGAATTGCTCTTTAAGGAAAATGCTGAGCATCTTCCAACTCTTCAAAAATGATTTTAAATAAGAATTCTAAATTTTTATATCCACGAAAATGTACATTACTTGTTTTATCGTTTAGCAGTTTACCCCCTTTGAGCTGTTATTCCCTAGCTTGAAAGTTATCCTCCCTGCCGAGCTTGTACCGTACCACTGTGAGTGACCAGAACTAGGTTCGCCTTATAAGCGGAACTCAGTGCGCTTAAGTATCTTTTTTCCTAGGGCAGCTGCTGTTGTGGTTGCTCCGTTTCCGTTCCAGCGTTCAGTCGTTCCAGGCCTGCTGGCCCATTCCCAGCATTCCTCTTCATGGATTCTTCAGTTCTGCTCGCTGATGTCGACAATTCCTGTGATACCGGCCATGCTCCGGTAGTGCCCTCACCACCTCTGTTACACGTCTTCGGTTCCGGCCGTTGATCCGGGTATTCCTCCCTTTCCATCTTCAACCTGATCCGTTTGCTTGTCACAGACCGTTCTGGCGCCCGCTTCGGGAGGACTATTTGCCCTGCCTCCGCAAGGGTTGTTGCTTGCCGCCAACCGCGGGTTTCCCTGCGCTTCTTTCCCACTTTCCAGACCAACAGGTCCGCGGCACGTTCTGCTCCCATCGGCCTTACCGTTCTTAGGCACCACATCGGTTCCGCCCCCTCTTTTTCCACCTGCTGTTAAAAGGTCCCTCTGAGATCTTCACTGTGGCCGTCTCCAAGCTTTGCGCCACCCGCTTCGCTCCGCCTTCCCGTTCTGTTTCCAACGTTCACCCGCTCGTTTTGCATTCTGTCTGACAATCTGGTGGGCTGCTGTTTTCTGGGACCATCAGGTCCTCAGGAACCCACATTCGTCGGGACCTCGCCGCCTTCTCCGACTGCTGGAGTCCCTGTACCTGCTGTGTTTAGACCTCTTCCAGGATGGCGATTCAGACTTCATCATATGCGGGACTTCGGTTGCCTGCGTTCCTTTCTCTCACGCGTTCTTTCTCTAACGCGTTGCCTGCGTTCCTTTCTCTCTTGGTCTGACCAAACGACGGGCTCCTTCGTTCCCTGGAATCGTGCCTCTGCCTTCCAGTCGTTAGCGTCTGTCCTCCGTTTCACCGGTACCAGGACCATCTTCCAGACCAGACTGGTTCCTGCACCACTGTGCTTTTGTCCTTCTCTTCCGGGACCTAATTCCGCTCCAACTCCCTTTCCGGACCGGGTCGGTTTGCGGAATTTCTATCAACTGCGCTCCTTCCATTCATCTATTAACTTCTTTTATGCAATAAAAGATGACTTGGTCTCTTTTTTTAAACATAGTACAACACCTAAAAATCGTCAAACCCGTCGGCACGGGAGGTGTCTACGATGCGGCCAGTCATTTCGTCATCCCATTTGTTCTCTGGGTTTGGCGTCAAGCCTCGTGCTGCGTCCCGGATTGGTATGCGATACCTTCCGGCACCCACCTTTCCCTTCTTTCATACGCTGCCTTGGTCCCCAGGGACCCTGCTTTACGGGGCTATCTAGTCATCTGTCTACATTCCTTCCCAGTTCTGCCATGTTCAAGATAGTCAGCTGGCGGCACGGATGCAGCTTCCATATTTCATGGATTATCCCTTACCTGCTTTTGCTCATCTCACACAGCGTCCCTACCCCGGCTGTTGGAGTCTCTCTCATGTCTTCTCTTCCACAATCGCGTTTTGCTTTCCTTACCAGTACCATTTCCTTTCACCGTTCTGGGAGAACGGGGGGATTTACTTACTACCCAAATCCGAGCGTTCCTACCTTCTCCAGCCTGTACCTTCCTGGACACCCCCTTCTGCTCTCCGACCAACCATTCCGGCAATTCTCATTCCTCACACATCCATGCTCTGTACAGGCTTCTGCACCCCTTTTCTGCTTCCTCGGGTCAACTCTGGCCCCCATTCCGGTGAGGCCAAGTTGCCATGACTAGTTCTTCATTCATCACCTTTCCCCTAATGTTCTCTTACTTTTACTAAGCTGTGGTGCTGCCTCAGCTTCCTTTTACCACCACTAGGTTCCCTCGTCGCTCCAGTTTAAATTTTGGCGCGAACTCTACTTGCCTCTGCGGACTCTTTGTTGTGCACCATCGTCTGTCGGTTCCCTCAGTTTTCAGTGCGTTATGTCGTCCGATTCTTCTTCCACGGAAGATCTTGGGCCTCCCGCTCCCTCTAATGTTCCAGATTCCTCGCCTTGTGGCTGTATTGGGTACAGGCCAACGGGAGCATTTTGATCCACACCCATGCTGCCAACACCACCGGCTATGCGACGGTTTGAAGTTTCTTTAACATTTTAATCAAGATTTCACCCCAGAAATGGAAAGCGATCCGTAAATGCCAGCACGAGTCTCGAATGCTTGCCGACTGGCACAAACTGCAACAAGCTGCAGAACGCTCTGGCACCTCCCGATCTACCAAACCAGTTCCTAAGTGTGCTATGTCAAGTCGATGATTCGTTCGTCAGTGGTTTTGTCTATCATCCCGCCCTGCTATCCTATTCCCCCTAAGCAGGAGCATCATGCTTCGCCACGTACCGCGACGAGTGTTGTACCTTCTATACCAGGACCTTCCGGTATTCGGCCGAAATCTGCTTCGTTCCGCCATACTCAACTATATCCTCTGGACTGCGCCTCAAATCTGCCCGCTCTTCCATGGCACCATCACCTACGCTCTCTCAAGATGGTTCCGTCTTGTCAATTCCGGCTGTACCTCCTCCCCTGGCATCCGTTCCGCCTCTTAGTGATATTTTGCCCCTTCCCAAGTCTGCCCGGCTAGGCTTCTCCGGCATCGACATCACCTCCTGCTTCAGTCTTGCCTGCTGCCTTAATTCGAGGATTGAACCTTTCTGTTAAGGGCGTGGAGAATGTGGACGATAGCATCAGATTTATCCTCGCCACAGCTTCTCCACAGAATTAACAACTCGTGCTGACTATGCAAGCCTGGATACGCTCCGTTCTGCATGCCGAAAATCTTCGGTCTCCAACCCTCTAACATTTCCCTCACAGAAGTGCTTGCTTTAAACCTGCCTTCGGAATATTCACATCAACTATGTGCTCCTTAAGCACAAATTCTGACTATTTCACCAATACCGTCTTCTCCACCCTGGCACGCCTTCTACTGCTCGCGCTCAGGCGCTCAGGCGCCAGGCGGCTCCATTGCACGCCCACTTTTGCTTGTCTTCGGTCCTTCCGGGTATCCCCGTCCTTGCCTACAGCTGCACTAGCCAGCCCTGTTACTCTCAACTTGGACCCGGGCTCCTGCCTCCCCAGACTGCCAGCTGTTGACCACATACGTCTGGCAATTTGACGATGTTCCAACCTTCATTCCAGTTTACAATGAGATCTCGCAGCATTCCGACATTTCCATGCGGCTTCTTCCCTGCTCCCCCTGTTGACAGGCAAAAGGGGTAGCTTTGGGCTTCCAAGTCCTTCCTTAGCTTCACTCGTTCCTCCTATTTTCGGCCTACCGGCTGCGAGGAACCCTGTGTCGTCATTCCTTAATCGGGCTGTCAACCCATGGTGTCTCACCGGACTTTCATTCTGCCACTTACCTTCTGTGCCTCAGCCACAATAATGCTCTGTAATCATCCTGCTATTCCTATGAATCCGCAAGGAGTCCTGCCACGTTGTCCCGTGTGTTTCTTACCACGATTCCGCCACTGAACTCTTTGTCACTATTCCTCGCCAGATCCCCGGCCGCTCACAACCCATTTCACTGCAAAGACAAACATGCGTGGCTCCTCGTACCCGATCGTCACTGAACAAATGGACTATGGGGACATAATGACAGTCGTGCCTGGTCCGTTTAACCTTGCTTTTGTGTCGACTCGCCGCCTGGCATTCCTCCTCCAGCCATACTTCGTTCACGTTCCGCTCCATGTTCCGCGGGACATGCTTTCTCTGCAAAAAAAAGTACACAGAGGAAACAGGGAAAGATGAGTGGACAGAGAAACGAACAAAACTTGATACAGCCGTCTGTGATTCTTGCGCACCACATCGCTACACCGTTCTGCCACTGATAGTTCCAGAGTCACCGCTCAATTTCCGTCAAATCCTTGGCCACCAATGTGTTCCGGTTCCTGTCTGGATTTCCCCTTCCCGCACCATGGTAAGAGGCTTTCATTTTCTAAGCACGAATCTCTCGCCATGCCCCGTGATGAGCCGTCGGTTTCTATTTTTTCCGACCCGTTTCTCCTTCCTCTTGGTACGCTTCATTAGTGTGGTTCCCGGAGCCTCGGGTTATAGGACTACGGTTGTCTTCACCAGAACATTCTTGGGGATGCCGGCTTGTACTGCGGCTTACCTGAACCTGCCAACCTCCAGGTAACTAAGTCTACTAAATTATAAAACAGGTAATGATATTTTCTTGGCTATAAAAAGACTAATACCAGGGCCTGCACCTGGTGGCTTTTAGTTTTATTGCCTATACGAAAATGTACATTACCTTTGCCCGCCCAGCCTCCCCTCCTCTGATGGACCAGGTTCATGATGGTTGGAAGAAAGATGCTTGTGCGCCGCTGCGTTCCGCTTATAAAGGCGAATCCAGTTCCAGTCGTGCGCAGTGGTATGGTACGAGCTCTGCAGGGAAGACAACTTTCAAGCTAGGGAATAACAGCTCAAAGGGGGGAAACTGCTAAATGATAAAATGGATAATGTATATGTTTGGCAATAAAAACTAAAATCGACCAGCTGCAGGCCCTGGTATTTTAGTTTTTTCAGGCACTTCTGTCAAATTGCATGATAAAAGATCTTTCACAATTGCAAACCAGTTCTATACGGATAAATCTAAGAGATCTTCACACTTAAGAGATCCTGAACAAACACTCGAACGAAAATTAATTTTTACTCTTAATTTGGATGGGTTGTTCCGAATGCACTCGGGTAGGCAAGTTCTTGAGTGTGGTTTTAGATTGGTTTCTGTGAAAATTAGTTGAAATTTAAGATTGAATTTGGAGAAAGTAAAGGAAAATATTTTCCTTCATTGGATTTAAGTGGCATTCGGTTGTCCAGTGTAGTTTCCAAAACCCTCCTCATTTGATCACTTTGTAATTTCAGCCTTGAGGCAGACTGCCTCCTTTCCAAGGACAGATTTTTCCCCGTTTGGATGCTGTAATGCATCCCTCATGAAGAAAAATTTGACTTCGTGTTTTAACCCTTTCTGTAGTTTTTGCTGATTTGCATTGGCTCGACGTTACGCCGCTTCTTTAAAGTGGGAATTGTTTTTGCTGTTACGGCAGTCTGTTCCCACCGCAACTTCTGCCCTTTTGAGGGCTTCTTGAAGATCACTGGAACCATTGGAAAAACGATTATGGTTATGCTTATTTGCTGCAGGGTGCTTAGTTTTCATGACATCCCCTGTATTTGTAGCTTAATTTTTTTTGTTGGCAGACCTTCAGCTTTCTGGTGCATTCTTAAAGGGAGGTCCTTCATCCTGATTCTCCCATCCCCCTCTCAGTGGGAAAATCCAGCGTGTCCTTACGTTTCATTTAATCTAGCCACATGCTAGTGTTGTGCCAAGTTTGGCAACAAACATTATTCAGTTGTCGAGGAGGTAACCATTGTAGCGTGACGCCATAGCGTAAGTGTCTAATATCCTGAAGCATAGTTGGGCACATTTCACTTGGGTAAAAATAAAACGCGGTACAAAAGCTTAAATTGTGGTGAAATGGAGAGCAATGACCCACCTGACAAAAATTAACTCGTGAAGGGGTGTCACATAAGCAGCTTTCAATGTATAATCTGACCCTCAATGTTGCAAATGTGTTGCTAGCTACTTCTAGACCGCCCATCCCCATGTTAATTTCCACAGGGTGATCATTCATCGATAAAGATAATGGGAAGGCTTCCAGCTATGGAATTAAATGAATGACTGCATTACGATACGAACTGCATACCGTTATGGTTTGGAGGCTGGGGGTGTAACAGGAATGGCATGGGAGGGTACGTACGTACGAAAGTATTATAACCATTGTTAGTATTGTCGGCATCGTCTGATTGGATGGCCAAAGTTCAGACAATGACAATGTCTGTATGACGTGCTTTCTAGACACATGCTAGTATCGTCACAAATCTAAACTAGAAATTGTCTACGTCCATTTCACGAAAAACAAAGTAGCCTATCAAAATAAAGCCATAAACTGGTAAAGAGCTGAACCAAGTTGAGACTGGTTCAGCCTCACAAAGGAGTGATGTGAACTAAATAAAAAAAATTCAAACCAAAAACTGATAAAGAGGCGACTAGGTAGAGAATGGTTCGGCTTCTCAAGGGAGTGATAACGAAATTAAAATATTGGAAAAATGGCTACTCAAGCTGTAGCTGATGTGGCACATTACACACCTGCAGGCTAGTCGAGTTGAGCCTACAATTAAAAAAAAGTGATATCGTATCAAAAACCAAAACTGGTAAAAAAAAAATGCTAAGTCGGAATAGTTCAGCCCTTCAAAGGAGTGATAGCAACACACCAAGACATTCGCCAACTTAATAGCACCGAATAATACTTTTAACTAAGGCTGCACCGATATTGGATCAGATCGGTATCAGCAGTTTTCGGAAAATATCGATAAGTCGGGAACTGTTTGAGATTGACATGCTGTTTGCTCAGGATATTATGGAATATCTTACTTAGCAATGTTTTAACTGTGGGTTACTTTTTAAGTTTTATTTTTTTTTATTTTCGAAATTATTGGACTTAACAGACAACTACACCTTTTGAAAAGTTGGGGGTACAATTTTGTATATCGGTACTGGTGTCGGCAAAATTTTCAAAACCGGATCGGTTAAGTTGGTATCGGTGCAGCCTTAATTTAAACGTAAAATGAAAATGTGAACATTGCTACCAAAAGTAGCAATGTTCTCGTTTTCATTTAACCTTCGAACTATTAGTCGGTGCGATTAACTTGGTGAATGTTTTAGTGTGTTGCTATCACTCCTTTGAAGGGATGAACCATTTGGAACTTGGCAGTCCTTCTTACCAGTTTGGTTTTTGATGATAAAGTATAACTGCCGTGAGCAAATTTTCCTGGTGGTGAGCAGTTGGGCCTTTTGTCCCTTAGTTATATGGGACCGAAATGGGTGTTCTGTATACCAAATTAAAGGTAATACTATGCATTAGAATTATCTAGGCGTTGGTCTAAACGTTAAAGGTTTTAGGTTAAAATCAATCTGTAAACCGTCAAAAGTATTGAAATAATTATTCTATAATGAAAGGCAAGTTTAAAGATTTGGTGTAAAGAAAAAGAAAAACAGCTTGGTAGAAGCTGAGATTTTCCAAGATGGCGGCTCATTTCCGGTCCTAGAATTACGAAGAAAACTTGGCAACGGTTATATCTTGCTTCTTGGGGAAAGGTGGCCTGATGGTTAGCATGTCTCGTATGCCAGAGGTCTCGGGTTCGTCGAGTCCGCCCTCAGCCACCTCTGGCATTTTCGGGAAGAGAAGGGCCTGTGATGTCTCGTGCTTATGTAGATTATGGCATGTACAAGAACCTAAGAATTTCCGATGGGATTTACGTAGCAAAATTGTCCCTCTCCTTCTGGTGCTATGGCTACGGCTGGGAGCGTGTCAAAAGCTAAGCTTCTTGTCAGTGAAAGTTATCGCTTCTGCTAAAAAAAAAATGCAATCTCTTGTTGCATGCATTTTTTAAATTTTATTCCTAGTCTAATTGGCTGATATTCAATTTAATATCCAGAGGGGAAAAGCATTTCAGAATATATTTTCGGTCATGCAATAGAAACAGAATTTAGCCGTTGGTGGCAGCAATTTTTTACATGCTGAACTCCTGTATACTAATTTTTGGCGTATGGCAATGCTCAAGATGGGCAAGAAACTAATTCAAAAATATTAAGCCAAGGCACCTCCGGCGCCCCCCCCCCCCCCCCACTGAAATTTAAATCTCTAAAATATAAATTCTGCGACTAAGACTGAAAAAATTGACTTACAATTCATGCGATTTTTAAAGGCTTGAAGGTTACTTTTATTTTATTTATGGATAACAATCAGCACCTTCCAAACACACTAATCCATTTCAGAATTTGTGACAGAATTTATTCAGCGTTAAGGCTTCTTAGCATGTGTAGGAGAAGCTAGTTCTGGGTGTAGTTGAAAAGGCCCTTACTTCGTGTTGCTCCAAAATATCGGAACACCTCTACGGGCTGTTGTATGACGATTCCCACAAATCCATCCGATTGTAATTTTAGAAGGCACTGATGGTTAGATGTTGCACTCATGTCAAATGTGGAGCTAAACAGTCTCCCTGTCACAAATTGCACTGGATCGGATTGGTTGTTTGAAAAGGCCTGAATGGAATGGGTCCTGTGTTGCTTTTCAAACCTAACCTTGCTGGTAATTTGTGTTGCAGGCCAATCAGCACAATGTGCAAACGGAAGACAACTCTGGAAACATTTCACATGAACAGTGATTTTTAAAAATTTATATTTTGTAAACTTGTGTACTTAACAAATTTTCTGTAAATTTTTACTGATATATATTTTCAATAAAAATAATTGTCGTAAAACAATGTTGTCATTTTAATTATCAACTTTTTATACGGGTGTCCCGTAGCATGAAAACCAAAAACATGTATCTACCTTAAAGCAAGGCTTGTACCTTCTAGCCCAAAATACCCAACTAGGTGAAAAACTTAGGCCTTTGATAGGACTTCAATCAGCGGAGTAACTTGGCGATATCCCTCAGTTTTGCTTCAGAGCATAGAACTAGAGCTAAATTCTGTCCCTTTGTTGGATTGTAGTAGTTGAGGCCGACTTCATAACTAACATTTTCGTATGGCATTGGTAACATTCGCCGACATCATTTTTAATTGATTCTGCACGTGCAAATTGGCTACACACGCCTATCTGGGCGAGTAGGTATTTGTACCCTTTGACCTGGGAGTGCCGTATCATCGCTACTAAAGAGGCTTTAGTCTTCGTCCTAGGGTAGCGTCTATGTGGGCTGATATGGAGTTCTTTAACCAGGGTGCCCGTTTAGGCCTGTTAATTATTTTTTGCCATGTATTATTACTATTAATTATGGACCCATCCCCAATTTGACTTTAAAAGTTTCATCGCACCGGCTGCAACAGCAGCTCTCACTCAACTCTGCATTGGTAAAGAAAATAACTCCTCGTCTGTCGTGTGTTGATTGACTAAATCGTCGCTGTCACCATAAGTTACATTGTATTTTCTACACGCTTTGTCGAGAGCATTTATCCCCACTTATTGTGTAGCTAACTGCTTGCTCAGTTTCATACCAAGTCTACAAAATTTGTAGCCTGGGATGTTTAGTTCAACCCGTAGTTTATTTATCAACTTGTGAAACAGACCTGGGGAGCCCTTTGTATGCTTTGTAGGAACTTAAATGGTTTGGCAGTTGATCTACGGTGTAGGTTCGGAATTACGCCTTGTTTATCGCAAGACTTCTTATTTACCTTTCCTTTAGGAGTTTACATTTATTCAATGTGATAACTGGTCCGCAGTACTGGTAAATACCTTTCACTTGAAATTGTACATCTGTTCTTAATTTAGCTCTTTATTTTTGTTGTATTTACTTATGAAAAGATTGTATAGAGCAAATCAGTTCATTACATTTTAATTTAACTAGTACAATGAAAATCGTCAACTGCGACTCCTCCACAGGACCTTCAAGAAAATCAAGAAGGGATATGCATTTAATTCTGCAAACAACTTCGGTGCATCACCTGAGGACCAGTCAGTTGCGGCAAGACAAATCTAACTCGTCTGCAATGATGGTTGGCACGAATATGATAGGTGATACGTGTTCCAAAACTCTGTATTCAAAGCAAGTAATAGTAATATACAGGGTGGGGCAGAAAGGAAGAGCCACCCTTGGCATTCAAAGATGGTTAATGTTAGGATAATGTAACTTTGCATGGTATGTAGAACGGGGGGGCCAACTAACCATGTGTCGATCACTGACCTTGACGCATAATTTCTAGGTAACCGTGATACTAACTTTTTAACCATGCTTCGTAGAACCCCAGTGTAAATTAGAAATCTGTAGACATTGGCAAAGCATGGCCATTGCAAAAAACGAAATTCGGTACGCTAGTTTAGGAGTTACGGATATTGCAAGAATCATTCTGTTGTGCTGACCGAGTGGCTTTCCTTCCAAACAGTGTAAAACAAAGTCCAGTGGTCCTCAAAGTACATGAATGGAAACGAACAACTGACGTACTGATGACTCTACACTAGCTCAACACAATCTGCTACATTACACGAATAAACAGAATGGTGCTGCAAACTACAGCATCTTATGCAAGTTGGCATAGTTTAGTCACCGTGGTCGTTTAGAAAATGAAACTAAGGTTGTTCCTCTGTCAGGTTAACATTTCTGATTGTTTCAGAGCCGATTATGATTAATGAATTTGGCCAATTTGTGTATGCTGCCAACACTATTACCTACCAATACAATGCAAGGTGCGAAAGACACGACAGAACTGTTTGGCAGGAAAGCCACTCGGCCAGCACAACAGAATGATGCTTGTAATTTCCGTAACTCCTAAACTAACGTACCGAATTTCGTTCCTTTTTTTGCACTGGCCATGCCTTGACACTGTCTACAAGTTTCTAATTTATGCTGGGGTTCTACGAAGCATAGTTAAAAGTTAGCATCATGATGTCCTTGCAAATATACGTCAAGGTCGGTAATCGAATCGCGGTTAGTTGGCCCGTGTTCGCCTACATACAATGCTACGTTTCATTATCCTAACATTAACCATCTTTGATTGCCAAGAATGGCCCTTCCTTTCTGCCCCACCCTGTATAAGTTTGTTGCAAACGCAACCGAAATGGCAAGGAACTGTTGGTCACTAACTGCCATCCGAAGTTAAAACAAAAACAATGTGGATGTCGCAAGTTTAAAAGTTTAAAACTAAAATGGTTGCCCGGCTGTAAAGGGTTGATGGTATAGGGTTGGGGTCACGAATGCCTTACCACTAAGGTTAGACCTATCAGGGACACAATGGTCTGTGATGGCATCGCTAAACGTGAGGGACGAGTAAGGGAAAAAGCCGTACCAATGTCAATGTTTAAAAAAAAAATTTAAAAATAAAATAAAATAAAATAAATGCATTGCAGTTTAAAGCCTGGCCAGGTCAATAATAGAGATAAAATAAAAATAAAATTCATCATAAAGCAATGGTCACCAGGAGAGACATGATCATGAACAAGTGGGCATTATTGGGCATACACCAGTCCAACAGTCACCACCCAACTAGCAGGAGACAACATATTTGGGTCTTTTCAAAACTTTAGCAAAGTTAAACTCGTCAAGATGTCTGAAGCTGTTGACGGATGCAGCCGCAACGATCCGCTCAGATAAAGCATTCCACACTGGGACCACCCTAATAAAAAAAAAGTACTTCCGGCAATTAAGTCTGAGGGGAGAAGTAATTTGTAACGATGACCCGTAGTCCTGCCCACATGGCTAAGGTCAAAGAATGGCAAATCTATCTCCAGAAAGCCGTGTAGAATTTTAAATGTCAATATTAGTTCAAGGGAGTCCAGCCCGAGACGCTTCAAACTCAGATAAGACGGCAGCTGTACAAGGCCAGGCAGCCGCTTTGTAAAACGACGCTGCACCGATTCCAAATGGTCAATGGAGTCAAAGTACGAACGGGTGAGGCAGGCCTTCGAAGAGTATTGCCCCGAAGTAGCAGATTTCTGCTCAAGTATGTAAGAATACCAATACCATTAACCAAACAAATGAGATAGCCCTGGCAACAAGACTGTTTTCATATTCGACGACTACCGATAGCAGGACAAGATCAGGTGATATTTCACCTAAGACTCGTGCTAATGTGGACGTATTGTTATCTCAACTACAGGATACCGAAGTGTGTGATAAAAGAAAATGAGACAAAAATGGTTCTGTTGAGGCAGGACTACACTAACCTCGAGCACGTCTACAACAGCCATAGGTTGCGACATGAGTTTCGAGAAGTTTAGGGAGATGTGCGTTGTGTATTGGAACTTGACCTGTATGGATTTCTGATAGACGAGACCAAACGCTTAGAGGAGGGAGGTCCAGACATGTTGGATTAGACAGGGAAAATGTGAACAGGAACGTGTTTGAAACCAGAAATCTACATAAGGTCATTGAACTAAGTAGGAAAGTAAGCATAAGAAAACAATCACTTTAATCGCTTTACATTCTTCGTGCACGTGCCTAACCATTTAGTCTAAAGCGTTGATTGTTGGTGGGTAAAATGAAAGAATGTGTTTCAGATATAGGCATATGAGTTTCGAATCAATCTATGCCACGTTAATTTCTGGCCTCGAAATTGGCACCTAAACACGATGGAATGGCTTACTTATGCACGCCAACAATTACTACAGAGCACGAGGTTTATCATTGCTATCTTGCAGAGTGGCCGGCAACAATAAGACCTGTCTAAGTTAAACAAAACAATGAGACATTGTTTTGCCGGGTGATTTGCTTCCTGCCTCCTAGAAAACAAACGTCAAAGCAGCCAGGTTAAAGATTTCAACACTACACGTCCGTACAACGGACTTCAGCAAGCAATACAACATTATTAGCCGTCGCAATGTTTTTTCACACAACGATGCTGGAAAATGCATCGACGTGCCAATTTTTAAAACTGTACATCCACTGACTTGCGTCACGGGATGCGCTGATTGAGTGAGTGAAGCGAACGAAAATCTGCGTCTGTTAGCCATTGCGCGCCAAAATTGGTTTGAACAAACTTAATTCGATAAAAGCGTTTGTTGGCCAGTGAGCACAAAATTTGGATTGAAGAAACTTAATTCTGTGAATCATATGGAAATACACATGAGCAACCAAACGGTGGATCTAAGACCAGCCGTGCATAGCACAGGCTTTCTCTAGTGGCTTTTAACGCTGGGGCAATAAGACAACTGTCAACTTCCATGGGAATACTCTCTTCCCCCAGCAGATCAAAGCTATGACTTCGAGAGCTCGAATGAGACATTTGGATAGACACTGCAACTAGGACCGCTAGCCACCGATTACTTGAGTACGATTGCAACTAGGATAGCCCTCCCCTTCGGTGTAAGGTATGACTCTGGGTTTAAATGGTACAAGATGGGTTCCTCAGACGTAGCTTTCTAAGATGACGTGATCATGGGAAGAAAAAAATATGGGTACTGACAAACTGTTCCAGTTGATCATGCTTAAAAACTCGCAAAGTGACCGCTCTCATCGCAGTTGGTTGGATTATCATGACATTCTTCGGAGAATCAAACGCCGTGTATCGAGACAATGTGTTGTCTTCTTAATTTACTAGATTTACTTTAGTACGATTGCAACTAGGATAGCCCTCCCCTTCGGTGTAAGGTATGA